>WSXT02202029.1:0-18625 GCA_011762715.2 Neuroterus valhalla | reverse complement strand
TATATATGTCATTAAAAACAATTTTTTCAATTTTTTGCATTTGAATTAAAATTTAGATTTAAATTAAGGAATTGGGCAGTTTCGTATATTCCATAATTTGGCAATTGTCTTCTAGGCATTTTATTATCCAGGGATATCCCGAACGGGCAATATTATTAATTGTATGCACAAAAAAAAGTCTAGTTTTTATTACAGCATGTTTTCCTTCCTCGGGATTTATTCATGTCACACCTTGAAAGAAGGTTATCATTCGGAAATTTTACATAATCAAAAATTTTATTTTTTAAGATTTTTCAGTGACATCGTAGTTCCAAGATGATTTTTGTTATAAATTACCAACTGTGAAAGGGCTTTCAAGTAGTTGTTCAATTTTCAATACCCGCAATTTCCGAATCCTTCTTTTAAATGCTTCGAGTACATTTTTAAAGAATTTTATGCACGTAGCAGAAGACAAAATCAATTACGAAGCATTTTTATTTATTTATTTCCCAACAATACATTCATTTAAAAATATTTTTATATTTCCTACTTTAAAATGATATTCTGGGAGTAAAAAAACAACTTTTCCACATTACAAATATATTTCAAAGCTATTTAGAAAGAACACCTAATCCCTCGCACATCATATTTTTCCAGAAACTTAGCATCATTTAGAAATGTTATAAAAAAATATATTCTTCCTTTATTAAAATTTTCTCGTGAAGCAAAAGTCGCATGAGAATTCAGAAGTTTAGATAATAATAACGAAACATCCTATGATTTCAACAAAAGAAACACGTTTTAGTTAAGCAATAATTAATGTAAAGTTGACTTTAAATAGGCGAAATGCTGAAGGAAATGATACGTATTAATTTAATGTATGAAATTCATTTGTAGGAACCAAAAAATGTTTCGATTCAAATTTTGCATAAAAGTATTAGAAGCCAGCGATTTTCTATCAGTAAAACAGCTGCTTCTACAGGAGGGTAGTCCAAAAATGAATAAAAAAATTTCTTATCGAATTTTTATGCATTTTTTTTTGTTTGAAATTTCAAATTTTTGTCCACTTTTAGCTTGGTAAGTGATTATTCAATTTATTATAGTAAAAATAATTTTTAAAACAAATTGTAAATCTTTATAGCTATCTTCTTCTACAGTAATTCTCACGTCTTATTGTTTATAGCTATCTTCCCTTCAACTTTACTTTACCTTTTTAGTTGTGAACAAATAATAAATAAACATTAGAGAAAATCATATCTTAAATGGTATTGTATTGTTTTAAGTAAATTATTTTTGTTCTTTACCCAATGCAATTTAACCAACAATAAATCATTTCAATCTAAATGAATTTCATTTAAATTCCATTCAGTGCAAAGTTAAACATATCAGATAAAACCACAATTTTTTAGCACTAATCTACGAGAAGAAAGCCATAACAATAATAATTTGTTCAAACAATTATCTTTGTTAAATCAAATCGAATAATTGCTCACTTTAAGTTAAAAGTGGACAAAAAATTAAAATTTCAGAAAAAAATGATTATTTTCGTTAACTTTAATTGATTATTACCTCGCTTTAATTGAAACGTTAAAAATAAGTTGAAAAATTCAGGAAAAAACCTTGACTTTCTAACCTTTCTCTAAGGGAAAGTTGCTAAAAATAATAATAAATTGTTTAAACAATTTAGTTTAAACATCTAATTATCAGCATACAGTAGTAATAGTATTAGTAAAGTAGCAATACTTTATCCGCATCCTGAGAATAATTGTGAAGAGAAAAGGGTGAATTTCGAACTCGATTCACCCAACATTGAGAATTCTGAATAAAATTTGCACAAACATCTTTTTTTTTCTTATGGAGAAAACGTGTTAAACTTGATGGGGCTTGTGCCGCCTCTAAATATTAGGTATTTTTTTTCCAAAAAGATGCATTTATTTTTTTGTGGACTCAAACAAATTTTCGGGCGTTTTGCATAGAAATAAAAAAAAATTCTAAGTCATTCTTGGACCACCCCACTGTAGAAGCAGTTGTTTTACTAATAGAAATGACCTTTCTCGCAATAACACAAAGGGTTGAATTTCGAGCCCTATATATGCATAGGACATTGGAACAGGCTTGTAGTTTTACGAATTGTGTTTGAGCATCGGTCGTTTGGTAGGCGGGGGTTATTAATGTAAGGGGTGGTCGAGCAGTAGTTATTCGACCGCGGAGTGGTTGCGGCTAAAATCAATGCGAACCCTTCTTTTATCGCGAGTCAGTGCAAGCCGCGGAAAGAAGATGCACCGACGTTTTACGTAACATACGAAGACGAAACTTTACAGTTCACACAAAATTAAAAAAGCCTGCGAACAGGTTCACGCCAGTTCGATCGAACTGGAACGAGTCCAGAACTCGAGACCTTCAAGGACGGATGCGCATTATTTTCACACAAGAAACCTCTGTACCCTGAACTTAAATTCGATACACGAACAGCCTATAATTTATCC
The DNA here is from genome assembly GCA_011762715.2 of Neuroterus valhalla. NCBI lineage: Eukaryota > Metazoa > Arthropoda > Insecta > Hymenoptera > Cynipidae > Neuroterus > Neuroterus valhalla. Next base: position 16,160 of record WSXT02202029.1, on the reverse strand, counting down.
TCGATTCATTGCACGATTTTACATCCTCATCTCAAATATGAAGACAATATCTACGGAAATTCTCACAATAAATTTGACCTACTTCCCATAAAATAAAGGGATAAAAAAAAGTCTTTCCGAAAAGAAATCGCGATTATAAATCATATTCTAATTTACTATGGAAGTTTTGCAGACTCAGCAACTTTTCAAAGAATCAAAGATGACAAACTTTTTATCTCTCAATTAAGTTCTGTTTTTCTTCGTTTGATTGTTGAGCATAAAAAGTCTCAGTGAACGGAAAATCCTAATGTGGGTCAGTCGTTATCAATCTTCGATGCTCAGAAAGTCCATGGGTCATTGTACAAATGCACTATTATAAATTACAAATGTATTTCTCCTCTCTGTCATTTGCAAGAAATTAACGATAAAAATGAATAAAACCAATCGTGAACAATAAAATTAAAGTAAAACCCACAAAAGACAAGATCAGAAAGAAAAGGTGAGTCTTGAAACGAGGGATTAAATATCTTAAATTCCACTAAAGTCTTCCTCTCTGTTTTTTTTAATTCTCGAGGATGAGCAAAGTGAATGTTCATTTGGGTATGGGAGATTTTTCTAAGGGTCCGTTTGCTCTGTCCGGAGAGCACTGACCATTTGAAGGGTAATAGCTTCCAAGTGACTACGTTCATCCCTTAATGAAATTCTTTCTGAAATCCTCTAACACCCTTTATCGGCTTTCTTAGAGCATAAAAAAACTCTGAATCATGATAAGATCGAATGATAAAACGTCCTTATAGTGGCACCGATCACTTCCGTTCACTGTTTTGTTGCAGAATTATCAGTTTCGCTCACATTAACCTAAGAAAACGTAATCTGCTTCTGGAGATCTCTACTGCACAATTCACGACCAGAAGGCTATTTACCATTTATGGTGATTCCGATTAAAAGTAGAATGGAAAAAGATATGGTCTAATGTACCGTATTCTGTGGTCAGATTCATATCACATTGGTTAGTGTAGGTTGTTGGTATTTTTAAAGGGGTAAATAACTGAAATTCGTAGATAGAACAATTTAATATTTGGACTATTTAAACTTTGAAAAATTAGAACTGTTGAAAAAGATTAGAAAATTTCAAAATAGCTCACAATTAAGAAAAATGAAAAAATGAAAATGTAAAGCAATGTATTTGTAAATTGCAAAGCAATATGAATGGGGAAAGATACAAATTTTGAAAAAATTTGAAAGCTTGTAACGATGAGTGGTTCATCTTTAATCTGTTTGAATTCACGATTCAACACAGTATAGAAATTTTGATGTGACTGCAAGAAACTGAAATTATTTTCATTATTTTTAATTCATAAAATAATAACATAGTAATCCATGTATTGAATACCGACATTCTTTACCTCTCATATTTTTTGTTCGATAGTACCAAATTCATTTCTAGAAACTCTTTTTGATTTTGTTATTTCCTAAATGCGGGCCAAATTATTTATTATAATCAGCTACAACTTTTAGAATATATTTTAGGAAAGGATTGGTAGAGTCCCTCTGAATTGTATGAAAGTATTAGATGACAAACAAGTGAAGCCAGCTAGTTGCAAAAACAGAACTTATATCTGCTTTGAATGTAAAATGACACTCATCTGGATGCTATCCAATTTTGAATATGAGCTACATTCTGAAATAAAGTATACATATCGGGAACAAATCTCTGAAGCAACATCAATCAGTTTCTTCTTAAATTCGTTGCCTCTAGCCTTTATAACAGGGGTGTCCAACGCAAGGCTGGCGCGCTTCTTCTTTTTCCCCCTTTTCCGAGCGCTTCTTCGAGAATTCTCTTCTCGTTTCCCCTTTCCGCATCGCGCTCACCGCATGAACGCATTCAAGGTGGTAAGAGAGGGGATTGCCGAGTGAGTTATTTACACCGTTGCTCACGCGTTAGATACCTCTGCTTTATAACGAGTTTTTTCACAGTATTAATCAGTTTTGTCTATTGTCTCTTTATATTGAACTTGAAATCAAATAAAAAGTATGAAAATATTGAAAAGTTGATGGACTCACCTGTATGTAGCCTGGTGTGTTGTTGGACATGGCTAAGTTGTTTGAACCTTCGATCACAGTAGCTACATTTGTAGGGCTTTTCGCCAGTGTGGACCCTGATGTGTTGAACGAGCTGATGATTGCTGGAGAATGATTTTAGGCATTGTTGACATTGGTGAGGTTTGACTTCGTTTCCGGTGATCATGCCACCAGGTCCGACGCCGACGCCCAGGCCTGCTAATCCTCCAGGGAGACCACCACCGGGACGCCCCGTCAAACCTCCTGCACCAAGTTCTCTCGCGTGCATCATCGTGGCAGTCTTGTTCATGAAGATCTGCGAGAAGAACTGCCAGGGTTAGTTGGTATGCTGAACTTTTTTCAAATAAGAGGGGGTGGCAATTTTCAGGCCTTTTCATTTTTCAAGGTCAGGAAATTGCTGGCAAAACTACTCACTAGTAAATACTACGTCATCTAGAACGATCCACGATTTTTCATTATTTCTTTTTTCGTTTTGTTTATCTTAACGTCTCATCACAATCATTTTTTAGTTTCTTGCTAACCTCAATTATCTGACACCTATAGAATTAAGCTTGCGAAGCGCTGAATAATATATTTTTTCATGCATCAGATGAATCTTAGTTTTTTAGAAGGTTCTGACCTACTCAACAAGTGATAAAGAAATAATATAACTTTATCAGTGGAAGCAAATCTTTACTCTGCAACGTTGCCTTGCGGATTACCGCTGTACTGGATAAAATTAACCAGACGATGCAAAAGAAAAACATACAATAAATTAAATTGATAAAATTATTGTGTTTACTTTTCTGTATTCGTTTAGATACTTCATACGCGAATGAAGGCACTTGTAGCCTAAGGAATTTTTCAAGTTTTCTCTTTCTCTTCCTGTTTCGTTAATTAAAGAAAATATATTTTCTTTCATTAACACTGTGTTATTATTTATCTCCTGCTAGTGAATAAAATTGACCGAAATCATTAAGGTAGTTATAGAGAAATTAATATTTCGCTTGCGTTCAGAAATGGAAGAAATTTCTCATCAGGTATATGTAATAAGAATAATGAAAATGGACAAAACATTGAATTTTAGGCTTTCGCGTATCAAGTTAAAAATAATTTTCATTCAAATAATTTACTCTTATTCGCTTCCTAGAATAGCAAACACTTTCAGTTTCAAATCATTAATTAACCACTACTGGAATCAATTCATGCGATTATGAAAGAAATCTGACAAAATATAACATGAAAGATGCTCGCACCTAATGCATTTTTTTTACTGATATAATTTTTTGACTTAATGCTCAGAACTTCCGGAAGATTCATGAAAAATGCCTATTAGAAATGCTCATATTTCGTGTCTCGAACATTGTAAAAATTTATATTTTGAATACGAATTTCCACAATTGGGAATTGGCCAATTTAAGAGGCTATTAATTTAGAATATTGTTTAACTAATTCAGGATAGATTCGTAAGATTCAAAATAATTCAAGTTGAATTCGGAAGAATTCAAATCAATTGGGAAAAATTGTGAAAACTACACAAAAAAAAGTATTGATTTCGATATTATATAATGCGTGAATTGGGAGTGTGATTAGAGGAATTTATGGGGGAAAAAAATAAAAATTCAATGGAATTCATAAAAATGCAGGGTGAAAAAAAACTCAAGTGAATTGTAAACAATCGAAAATATTCAAAAAATTAATTGAATTCACTTAATTTGAAATGGATTTAGAAGAAGTCGAGTAATTCAAACTATTTCAACATAATTAATGATTATTCAAAAAGAAATCAGAATGAATGATTGAAAATTAAGGTTGAATTTCAAATGAATTCAAACAAATTGCAAGATATGTTTGGGAATCTCTATAAATATTTCATTTCCTATAAAATCCCTTTGTTTTTAAATCATTTCTCTGAAATCCATTGAAATATTTCAAAATTTCCTGAAATCTATGAAAATCGCATGAAAGTTTTCTACAATCCATTGAAACAACTAGAATCCTTCGGAACCTCCCGAAATTTCAAGTATAACCTGTAATATTTGAAATCCTTTGAATTTATTGAAATCAATTCGAACTTTTCAAATCTCTGGGAAATTACTATAAATCTTTTAAAATACCCTTAAAGATTCGAAATTCATTCAAATCCCTACAAACGATTGAAATCAATATAAAAATCCTTGAAAGTTTTGAAAATACTCTGAATTAGTCCTTTGAAATTCCTTTACACTATTGAAATTAATTGGAGGTTCCTTCAAATCTTCTATGATACCCTGAAGCATTTCGAATCAGCTTTTACTTTTGACATTTTTTAAAGATCCTGAAAATTCCTTGGGATTGAAAAAAGTGAAATATTTGAAATCCTCTAAAATCTTTCGAAACTCTGAATATTTTGTAATATCCTAAAATCTTATAAGTCCCACATAATCGTCTCAAATCTCCCGTGATTCTACACAATTCTTCAATTGAATTCCCGAATTTGAATTCCTTACATTATTCCAAATTTTTTTATAATCCTTGACATCTTTTTAATTGCTTTGGAAAAACCTAATATATTTAAAATTCTTTGAAATTTTGTTATGCTCTCTGAAACTCAAACGAATTTTTTCAAATGTCCCAAAGTCTGCAAAATCTTGTGAAATTCCTTCAAATGATTGAAATCTATTTGAAATTCCTTCGATTTTTTTCCAACACCTTAAAATATTTTGAATCCTTCAAAATCCTTTGAAATACCTTCAAATAATTCAAATCTTTTGAAATTCCTCAACATTTTCCAAAGGTCTTGAAAATTCCTTGGAAGTTTTTGAAATATTCTTAAATATTCAAGAGGCTCTAGAATTCCTTGAAAGTATTGAAATGTATCATGAATCCATTATAATCTGCGAAAATTTCTTGAAACCTTTCATTTTATTTAGAATCCCTTCGAATTACTGCAATCTGTCGAAGGTGAAATGCACAAAAATGTTTCAAATCCTTCGAAATAATCCAAAATTTGTTCAAGGTCATGAAACATAATTGGGAGTAGTGAAAATACCTTAAAACCTTTCAAATCCTCTGTAATCCTTTCGAACTATTGAAATCTATCGAAAATCCCTTATAATCATTTGAAATTTTTAGAAATATTTCAAATCCTTATAAATTTTTCCAAATTTTTTTCAAACTCTTGGAAATTCCTGGGAATTTTAAGGATACCCAAAAAATAAATACAGAAAAAATAAATAATAATTATGATTTTTTTTAATGTCTATAAATCTCTAAAAATCCTTTGGTGTTCTTCAAAATGATTGGAATCTAACAAAAATTAATTGGAAAATTCTTAAATATCCTAGAAACTCTTAAATTATTCGTAATCCTGTCAAATTTACAATTTTCCTTCCAAATAACCGAATCTATCAAAAATTTCTTGGAATCTTCTGGAACACCCTAAAATATTTTAAATTGTACGAAACCCCTCCAAATTTACTAAAACCTTTCGAAATGCCTAAAAAATTGTTGAAGCTCTCAAAAATTATAGTATAAGAAAGCTTCTAAATCTTCATAATACAACACAAATATATTTTTTTCACAATAAGAAAAAAGAAACACAAAAACACAGACACGAGATTTCACACCACGATAGCAAACATAAAAAATACTAATACCAAAAAAAAAATTGTACATTTGTCGAATACCTAGAACCGAGCATCGCAGCTAATTCTAATCTCTAAACTTCCCTCCTGAGCCCGAGAAGGAGGGCGAGAGACTGTGGATTAGGGACCGATCTTGAAGAAAGAAGGGCTCCCTTTCGGCTTTTTTCGGGAACAGGTGGCTGCAGTTATAAGACTATCATGATGTGGGTGTGGGTGTGGGTGAACGCACGACGGAAGGGTTAGCATTTGAAACGTTACTGTCTGATAAAAGTCCCGGGTATTTGGAAGGAGTCGCCGGCAGGAAATGGAGGAAGTGTGCTCGAGGAAGGTCTCGGAATTAAAGAAAGAAGAGGGCGAGTCTCGAATGGAAGAAGGTATAGAAGGATTTTATTAAAATATGTTAAAATTGTAATTAAAATCGAAAAATCTCGTGAGAAGTTTGAAGAATTAGCTTCCCTTTCTTGACCTGATGAGAAAAGAAGATAGAATAGGGGATGGAATGATGAAGAAAGAGAAGAATAAAATAAAGAGAAAGAGAGAGGGAATTGGAATTGTCACAGAGGGCTCTCAAGTTTCTCCACTGGAATTCACCACCAACCCTTTGCTTCCTCTTTCTCTTTCTCGCTCACTCTCGCAAAATTTATTCTTTCAGAGATGAGAGAGGGTTAAAAGGTGATCGACACTGGGCATCTCTGATTCTTAATTCCCGTGAGAGAGAAAATCTGCTCTCCGATTTTCTTCGCGGATTCCTTTTTTACTTCTCTTACTTTCCACTCTTACGAGCTTTTCAATCTTTTTGTATTATGCCAAGAAATCGGGATTAAATGAAAATTCTGCGAAGAAAGTTAAAAAGAAAAAGTGATGAGAAAGGGATTAGTCTCAAAGTTACTTTTTGCAAAAAGTTATGTCTTCTCGAATAAATAAAGGCTGAATCTTGAGTCAGATCAGAATGCTGTTTAGAAAATTTTCTACAATTGAAAGTTAGTTTATTATTAATTATTGTAGGTAAATCTTAGTAATGAAAATTGGAACTATCCTTTTTTTATTTTAAATGAAGTGTTAAAGCATTAGAATTGGTTCAGGATGATTAACTTGCGAAGAATCTTCAGCTCAATTTCAGAATTCAGCTCCCCTTAGACTTTGGCACTTCGTGGTGGACGTCAATATTTGTTTTTGGCAATTTTATTCTCGTTCCGCACCTTTAACTCCATCTTTCTGGCTGTTGAGTCGGGAGACTTTCACGATGATTAACCAGAGCCGGGTTGTTGAGGGAGTTGGGGAAGTTGGGCTATGCTGACAAATGGTTTGACGCGCAAATTTAAAGTTGCAAATTTTTAACGACGCTACCAAACTTCATCCTGCCTGTCTTTCGAGACTCCTCGAGATTTTTTAAGCGATTGTGCAAGTGAGGTGAATCACAAACAATTCCCCCATTTCAATATAGGAAAGAATAACTTGATCCTTTTGCTTACTTCTTTTTTTCTTCAAGTTTTCTCACATTTTATTATTCAGGACGAAATAAGATACAACAAATTTTCATCCACGAAGAACCAGAAAATATTCTTAAAATCTAACTTTGAGGCGTTTGCATTTAAGAATTTTGAAGTTGAAGTTTTGAACATCGATCTATTTTTAAATTGGAACAATACAACAATACAAAGATTACAACGATCAACAATTTTAAACAACAAAGTTTTTATTCCCCAGATGAATACTCTTGATTTTTAATAATTGAGTTCTCAATTACAGCAAGAACATTTTCAAAACGCTTCATGTTGAAAATCTTATTATTGAACCTCTCCAATTGCATAACTTGAAGTTAGATGCATTCAAAATTCAACGATTTCAGCTTAATTATACAATTATAAATAAAGAATGACTAACCTCGTGATATTCAAATTATACCTAAGTACATTTCATAGTTGTGAACTCAGCAAAGCGTACAACTAAAAGTTTATAGAATAGAAGAATTTCAAACTTCACATTTTTTTAACTGAAAAATTTATTATTTGCGAGGAATAAAAATGGAGAGTTTCAGGAAATTTACATTGAAATTCTCTTGATTGTAGAACATGGAAAATTTTAATTTAAAGCCTAAATTGCATTTCAAGCATGAACCGTCCTCAAATTTTAGGGTTATTTATATAAAAATTTAATGGTAATCGTTCCATTGAAAAATTCCAAAATTTAACTTTCAAACTTGAACGACTTCATATGTAAATGTTCATGGTTGTTCAATTTTGAATTTTCCCGCATACTATTCAGAATTCCGTCATTCCAATTCAGCATTCGAAATTGAGAGATTTGAAATTTAAAACATACAAAATTGAGCAATTCAAATTTGAGAATTTCAAAGTTTCAAAATTTGAAAGTTGCAACAATTGAATGGATAAATGTGAATATTGTAATTCAAACGTTGAAAATTTCACGATTTCAAATATTAACAATTCAATAATCAGGCTTCAAAATTATTATTCACGGGACCAATATCAACTCTATCTGTCAGTTCGTTTTTCTAAATGAAATCTAATTTCGATCTTGAGCGCTTCTGAATTCAAACCCAGTATTTACACCTCTTTATTAAAAACCCTATCACACCTACCAAACAATCAAATAATGCCATACTCTGTCTCAAAACATCAAAAATTTTCTCTTTAAAAACTTGTTCCCAGGAAGGGTTATGCTTGTTCATTAATCAATCTTTTATCTCCGAGCAGACGGAAAATTGCGTCGCGCGGCGTCTCGACGCGACGCCCAAGTGGCTCGGAATCTTTTTTTTCTGATTTATCGCCTGACCGCGAATAATGAGAAAAAAGGTGGAGACGAAGAAACCAAGTTCTGGTTGGCTTAATGTCCTTAATAATGGCAAAATATATCAAAGAAGAGCAAGTGTACATTGAAGAAAAAAAGTAACTCTAACTCATAGCCCCCTTCTGGAATCGAATTCGAAGTAGCTGTCAGGTCCTGCTCGAGGCAACTTATTGTCCCGCTTTTTACCCTTCCGGCGCCACCTACAGCTCGAAGGGATCGTTAGCATTTTGGAAGAAGCGGTACAACCCTTTTTTTTCGTGAGTTACGTTCATCGAGTGGCACACTCGAAGTAGGCTACTTTATGCACTTAGAATACAAAGCAAAGGTCTCACCTGCTGGCCATATGCCCTCTCCGTAGCCATGGAACAAACCGTACCTACACGCATCATGGGCACGCACACATTATCCATCATCCACCCACGCACTCGTCAACTCACCCAGACAAGTATCTTTGTGTACTGGATGATGAGACTATCTGTTCGGATGAGTTTCTCTGTGGATAGATGATGGTCTTCAACTCCTGATGTACGAGAATCAAGAGCAGATTTGTACCTACTAGTATAACCACCACCTAACCCAATCTAAGCTAGCGAACCTAAGCTACCTAGCCTACCTATTCAGCCAGCTCAACCTGGTCTTCTCCAGGACCTATCTATCCAGGCCTGGAATGAAGGAAAAGCGAGAGGTGGGGGAACTCCAGATTGTAATTGTCAGCCCTAATCCTCCGGAATCGTTGTGCCTTGATAAGCTACCAGTATCTTGCTGCTTCCGGTTTTCGGCCTGTAGGAGTTACGACCGACAGTGGGGAAAATTTGAAATTTCGGTCTGTCGTGGCTGATTGTATAAATTGGGCCTATAGGCGTATAAGTGTGAATAAGGGTGGTTCAATAATGCATTAGGAAAATTTTGTTCGTATTTTTATGCAGGACGCCCGGAAATTTGTTCAAATAAAAAAATAAAAAAATAAATAAATAATAATATTTAGAGCCACGCAAGCCCCATGAAGTTTACACGTATTTCCCTTGAAAAAATACCTTTTTGTAAATTCTATTCAGAATACTCAATATTAGGTGAATCGAGTTCGAAATTCACCATTATTTCTTCACAATCAGTCACAAAATGCGAATAAAATATTACTTTCCAAATATCATCCCCATAAGTCTCTTTTATAGGGTCCCAAAAAACCCTCATAAGTGAAAAAATGGGTTTTTCGAGTTGAGTTTTTGGCGCTACTTATGATTTTTTTGTTGCATTTTTTTAAATGCAGATTGTTCCACAGACATACAATACTACTTTATACTGATAATTATATGTTTATTCGAATTGTTTAAACAATTTATCATTGTTTTCAGCAACTTTCTCTTAGAAAAGGGTTAGATAGTCAAGTGTTTTTTTGAAATTTTCAACTTACGTTCAAAGCTCTAGTTGAAGCGAGGTAATAATCAATTAGAATTACCAGGAATATTTGTTTAAACAATTTTTTATTATTTACAACAATATTCTCTCAGAATGATACTACAAAGTTGCGGGTTTTTCTGGAATTTTCAACTTTTTTTCCACTCTTCACTTATAGTAAGTAATTATTGAATTGAATTTAGCAAAACTAATTGTTTAAACAAACTTCAAATGTTTATAGCTATCTTCTTCTAGATTAATACTACATAGTTGCAGTTTTTTCCTGGAATTTTCAACGTTTTATCACTTTTCAATTAAATTAGAGTAATAATCAATTCATAATAAAAAAATGATTGTTCAAATAATCTATTATCATTGCTCATAATATATTCTTTGCTTAATGCTAGAAACTAGCGGGTTTTTATGAAATTCTAACTTTTTGCCCACTTCACAAGTTTCTAGCACTTATCTAAGAGAAAATGGTTATTAACAATGATAAATTGTTTAAATAGGCTTGTTTGTTACCTCGCTTTGATTGTCACCTTACTGAGTAAAAAGTGGAAAAAAGCTTAAGAGTTTAGAAAAAACTGCATCTTTTTAACACTTATCTGAGAGAAGAAAGCCATAAACAATAATCATTTATTTAACCAATGATTTTTGTTAAAATGAATTATATATTAACTCACTTCAAGTGGAAAGTGAGCAAAAAGTTGAAAATTTCAGAAAAAACCGCAAGTTTCTATCATTAAGAAAAGAATATATCATAAGCAATGATAATAAATTGTTCAAAAAATTATTTGTCTAACATGAAATAATTGTTACTTCAATCGAATTGAAAAGTAATAAAAACTTAAAACTCTCAGCAAAAAAATGCAATTTTGTAGTATTAATCTAGAAGAAGATAGCTATCAACATTTACAATTTATTCAAACAATTATTTTTGCTAAATCAGATTAAATGATTACTTGCTTCAAGTTAAAAATTAACAAGAAGTTGAATTAGTTGGGAATATTGTTTTAATTATTAACCAATTGTTTAGATAATTATTTTTTTTTTGTTTAATTGATTATTACCTCGCCTTATCTGAAACATTGAAGATAAGTTGAAAAATTCAGTGAGAACCTTGACTTTCTAACCTTTGTCTAAGAGAAAGTTGCTAAAAACAATAATAAATTATTTAAACAAGTCAAATAAACATCTTATTATCAGTAGAAAGTAGTATTTCATGTATTTGAAATAATCTGCGTTTGAAAAACCGCAAAAAAATCATAATTAGCGCTGAAAACTCGATAAAACCCTTTTGTCACTTATTGGGGTTTTTTGGGACCCTATAAAACAGACGCATGGGGATGATATTCGAAAAGTAATATTTTATTCGCATTCTGTAAATAATTGTGAATAGAAATGGAGAATTCCGATTCACCAGACAAGGTTCACCGAAAACAAGCTATAACAAAAACAAGACTTTTTTTTTACTGTGTTGACAGTAGCAGTTGTCAGGCTTTTGATTTTTATAATATTTAGTTCCTACTCTTGAGTTTCATATGAGATTGGAAGAAAAACAAGCCTGACAAATTTTAAATAGACCGGAAAATATTTAGAGGTTGCTATAACCCTCTGAAATATTCAATGTGTCCAATTTTATTTGTGGAAAAACTTTATTGCAAATAATGATGTATCTATGACAAAGTTTCAAGGCTCTCTTTTGTACAATTTTCATCATATTCATTCATTGCAAGATTATACATTAAAAGATTTTCAATGTAGCCATCATGGTCGACTCCCTCTATTATTAATTTTTTTCGGGTTAAGTATTGAGTATTGAGAAAATTACGCATTACTGACTGGTGGACTGATTTTGAACAGACTCGAGATAATTAAATTAATTCTGTACTTTATGACTCATAGGTTGATTGATTGTTTATTTATTTTTTTATTTTGTTGTTCAGAGAGAGAGATAAGGAGAACATTAACTATGTACAAATCTTATAATAAATATTGAGAATATACAAATTTGAAGTTTATCTATCTAAAAAACTATTGAAAAACTATAATTGTAAATCCATTGAGAGTCTGAATCAAATATTTACACATAATTTTGCGTTCTCACAAGAACCCAGAATTGAGTTTTCCAATATATTCAACTTTGTATCATCGAACCAATTCTGCAATAGTGATTTAAGGATATACGTATTTTAATCATTGGAATAATATGAGTTTTCAATACGTAATTGAAGTTACGAGATCATTTAATTTGTAATTTTTTATTCGAATGAGGAAGTAATATGCAATTTATACTTCTATTTCATGAGTAATGGATCATTGCTTGACAGATATTCTATATTTGCCGAGTGAGGTAGAGACAACCCGACGAGTAAAACTTACAAATGTCAATGAAGTACATTAGGATTACCTCAGGTCTGCTACAAATATCCTTCTTCCGATATTGGTAGACATGAGGATTCGTCGAAAATCCTGATAATTTCAATTTCATAAATTGAAACCAAGTTTACAAAATGATTTAATTATTGCTATATCTATATATTCTTGAAATTGCTATAGAGAGATCTTTTATAACGATCGCATACGACTGTAGCATTGTAAACAATAAATTTTTGAACACAACATGTCATACTGTATTATAATTTAAGAATGTTCCAAAAAATGTGTATGGAAGTAATACAATTCCCAAAACTCTTCAAACATAATAAGCGAGTAAAAAAAAACAAATTAACTGGGAAGGTGTCTGTCGGCGCCTCAGCTTACGCTTTTCGTTTTCGATTTCACGATTATGAGAGAAGTGCGTGCAACCCATGATTAACCGACCAAACATTCGGAAGCGAGGGAAAAAAACACTGTTTAGCCACATAATTATAGGAATCTGGAGGAACATTGAAAACCGTCGAATTTGTGGTCATTATGCGACTCCGCCTCCTACCCTGTCGAAGCCCTTCAATTATTACTTCAGACGATATCGCAACGGGTCTCTGATATTCTTGCCCCGCCACTATTAGAAATCGAAGGACGACCACCTCGGCCTTTCGAGTTCTTTCTGTGAGAGTTGTTTTTGCATAATCTGATAGAAAAATGACACCGTTCTAACACAAACGATATCCACAAGTTTCAACCAGCGAAACAACTTTTGACTTCTGATATTAATAAATTAACTCTAAGAAATGGATACTCCCTTAGAAGAGGCAGGAAGGCCATAAATCCAATTGACATACATGTATGAACTGATGATGCGAGGAGACAATTTTATGGCAAAGTAGTTAAATTGAATGATGAACTTTTTAAGTCACTATGATCCATGATCGCAGTAATAAACGCCAGAAATCTAGTGGAGTATCATAACGATATAGTCATCAGGAATATCTAGTTAGAGATTCAGAAATGATTGCTACAGACACAACTGAATTATAGGATAACTGAGTGCTGTACGTGCTCGCTTTCCCATCTCGTATAGGTACGTCCTACTAAAATATTACGACCTGTATTCACACCTCATGTTTACATACAGAGGCACCGTTCGTATTTTAAGAGGTGAACGGTAATTCAGATACCTATCTGAAGTAAATATGAATTTAGTATTAATAGCCCCTGTATACCTAACAATAATGCTGCACTTACCTAAGTTATGAATACAACAGTCAACGCTCAACTCCATACACTTACAGTACATAATCATCTCTCTGATCAAAACACTCAGCATTTGTATAAATTCTATTAATTGAGCTTATATAACCGGTCAAGGATGGATACCCTGATTGTGGGTTTGAGGAACTGCAAATTTAGAGTATTGGCTGAAGATTTATTCCAAACTTGAATTATTCTTGGCTAGAAAAAGCAATTCCCTGATGAATAATTTCATCATTCAATCGATGATTTGAAATTGCTTGCAGTGGTTATAATCGCAGAAGTGCAAGATGCAAGATATGAGTTCGAGAATAATAAAAAACCACCATTTTTCATGTTTGATCTGGTCCGAAAACTTTCGCATATTCGACTTTGGCTATCATAATAACTAAAATCTTCTACCTTCTTCGTCTAAACTCAAATTATTCGAAACTTCGAAAACACCTCATGGGTAATTGTGAGCAATCTGGACTCTCCAATTGAATGATCAGATTATTCATTTACAAATTGCTTCTTCTAGCCGAGAGTGATTCAAGATTAGATATTAGATTGGATCTTCGGCCTATACTTTTAATTCGTAGATCAATTAATGCGGAATGAAGACGTATCTACACTAGAACGGTCCAAAAATGCATTAGGAATTTTTTTTGTGGATGCTTATGCAAAACGCCCGGAAATTTGTTCGAATCAACAAAAAAATAAACGAATTTTTTTGTTTCGAAAAAAATAATATTTAGAGGCGACACAAGGCCCCATGAAGTTTAACACGTATTTCCCGTAAGAAATTCCCAGTTAGAAAGTCAGGGTTTTTTCTGAATTTTTAACTTATTTTCAACATTTCAGTTAAAACGAGGTAAAAATCAATTGAGTTGATAAAAATATTTGTTTAACCAATTTTTAAAAAATTATAACAATATTCTCTTAGAATAATGCAACACAACTGCGGTTCTTTCTGCATTTTTCAACTTTTTGTCTCTTTTTCACCTAAAGTAAGTAATTATTCAATTAAATAAGGCTATCTTCTTCTAGATTAATACTACATAGTTGTGGTTTTTTCTGAAATTTTAACCTTTTTATGAATTTTTAATTAGAATAAATTAATAATTAATTCATGTTGAAAAAATAATTGTTTATGCAACTTATTATCATTGCTCTTAATATTCCTTTGCTTAATTATAGAAGCATGCGGTTTTTTCTGAAATTTTGAAATTTTTGCCCACTTTTCACTCGAGGTGAGTTAATATTTAATTCACCAAAAATAATTGTTTAAATAAATTATTGTATGTTAGTTTATGGCTTCCTTCTCTTAGATTAGTGCTGAAAAGTTTCGGGTTTTTCTAAACTCTTAAGCTTTTCGTCCTCTTTTCCCTTAGTCAGGTAATAATCAATGCGAGTTAACAAACATGATGATTTAAACAATTTATTACTGTTTATAACCATTTTCTCTTAGATAAGTGCTAGAAAGTTGTGAAAAGTGGGCAGAAACTCAAAAATTTCAGGAAAACCCGCAAGTTTCTATCATCAAGCAAAGAATATATTATAAGCAATTATAATAAATTTCTAAACAATTATTTTTTCAATATGAAAAGATTATTCCTCCAATTTAATTGAAAAGAAATAAAACGTTGAAGATTTCAGGGAAAACGCGCTTTTATGTAGTATTAATCTAGAAGAAGATAGCTATAAACATTCCGAATTTGTTTAAACAGTTATTTTTTCTAAATTAAATAAAATAATTTCTTACTTCAAGTGAAGAATGGACAAGAAGTTGAAAATTTGAGAGAAAACTGCAACTTTGTAGCAATTTCTAGCATAATATTGTTATAATTATTGAAAAATTATTCAAACAATTATTTTTATCAACTCCAATTGATCATTACCTCGCTTTAACTGGAACGTTGGAGAAAATTTAAAAAATTCAGAAAAAACTTTGAATTTTTAGCCCTTTTTTAGGAGAAAGTTGCTAAAAACAATATTAAATTGTTTAAACAATTCAAACAAACATTTTATTATCAGTATAAATTAGTATTTTATATATTTGAAATAATCTGCGTTGAAAAACCGCAAAAAAAATCATAATTAGCGCCGAAAACTTGCAAAACCCATTCTTTCACTTATGGGGTTTTTCGGGACCCTATAAAACAGACTTATGGGGATGATATTCGAAAAGTAAAATTTTATTCGCATTTTGTAACTAATTCTGAAGAGAAATGGTGAATTTCGAATTCGATTCACCTAGTATTGGGAATTCTGAATAAAATGTTCAAAAACGTCTTCTTTTCTTATGGGCAATACGTGTTAAACTTCATGGGGCTTGCGCCACCACTAGATATCGTTTTTTTTTTAAATATGTTTTTTTTTGTGGATTCGAACAAATTCCCGGGCGTTTTGCATAAAAATTCTAGAAAAAAAATTTCCTAATGCATTTTTGGACCTACCTATTGTATAGTCTACAGTCTATAAATTAAGTTTGATGTAAAGGTTTTTGACCAGGCATTTCTATTTATGTTATGATTTTAATGTTTTTTGTCTATTTGGTCTTATCAATATTTGAATAATTAATTATTTGAATATTGTTTTTTCAAAGTTGTGAAAAAATGACTCTCTAGCTCCGCTGGGATTCGAACCCAGGTCCTACAGATTTCCGGTCTG
>WSXT02202018.1:0-18626 GCA_011762715.2 Neuroterus valhalla | reverse complement strand
GTGCTGTCAGCTCGACTCCCAGTTAGTAGAACCACGGGCTTGAAAAAAAAAATAAAAAGGCACTAAATTTGGTACTTGGGCAAAAATGAGCACTAAATTATCTCTAAACTCTCGTATAGGAGAAAATTCAATATACTTTGTTTTTTTTTGTGATTCAGGCTTGGTGCTGTCAGCTCGGCTTCCAATTACTAGGACCACGGGTTTGAAAAAAAGGCACTAAATTTGATACTTGGGCAATAATTAGCATTAATTTAGCAATAAATTCTTGTGTAGGAGAAAAGTTAATATATACTTTGTTTTTCTTGTGATTGAGCCGTGGTGCTGTCAGCTCGACTTGCAACTAGTAGGACCACGGGTTGAAAAAAAATTGAAAAGGCAATAAATTTGGTACTTGGGCATCAATAAGCACTTAATTCTTGTGTAGGAGGAAAGTCGATTTACTTCGCTGTTCTTCTGATTTAGGCGTGGTTCTGTCAGCTTGACTACCAGTTAGCAGACCATGGGGTTTTGCTTATAAATAATCATGTGATTGAGTTCGGTCTTGGGGCATTGATTAGCACTTAATTAGCACTAAATTCCTGTGAAAGAGAAAAATCCTTATACTTATTTGTTTTCGTCATATACGTGTGGTGCTGCCAGCTTGACGCCTGACTAGTAAACCACGGGGTTTCGCTCGGAAATAATCATGGGATCAAGTTCGGTCTTAGGGCATTAATGAGCACTAAATCAGCACTAAATTTCTGTGAAAGAGAAAAATCGTTATACTTATTTGTATTCGTGATATACGCGTGGAGCTGCCAGCTTGACTTTCAGCTAGCAAACCATGGGGTTTCGCTCAGAAATAATCATGGGATTGATTTTGGTCTTAGGGCTTTGATTTTCACTAAATTAGCACTAAATTCCTGTGAAAGAGAAAAATCATTATACTTATTTGTTTCTGTGATATACGTGTGGTGCTGTCAGGTTGACTTCTAGCTAGCAGACCATGGAGTTTTGCATAGAAATGATCATGGGATTGAGTTTAGTCTTAGGTCATTGATGAGCACCTAATTAGCACTTAATTCCTGTGAAAGACAAAATCGTTATACTTATTTGTATTTGTGGTATACACGTGGTGCTGCCAGCTTGACTTCAAACTAGAAAACCATGGGGTTTTGCTGAGAAATAATGATGGGATTGAGTTCGGTCTTAGGGCATTGATGAGCACTCAAACAGCACTAAATTCCTGTAAAAAAGAAAGATCGTTATACTTATTTTAATCCGTGATATACGCGTGGTGCTGCCGGCTTGACTTCCAGCTAGCAAACCATGGGGTTTCACTCAGAAATAATCATGGGATTGAGTTTGGTCTTAGGGCATTGATTAACACTAAATCAGCATTAAATTCCTGTGAAAGAGAAAATCGTTATGCTCATTTGTATTCGTGGTATACGCGTGGTGCTGCCAGCTTGACTTCCAGCTAGCAAAACCATGGGGTTTTGCTCAGAAATGATCATGGGATTGAGTTTGGTCTTAGGGCATGGATTAGCACTAAATTAGCACTAAATTCCTGTGAAAGAGAAAAATCGTTATACTTATTTGTATTCGTGATATACGCGTGGTGCTGCCAGCTTGACTTCCAGCTAGCAAACCGTGGGGTTTTACTCAGAAATATTCATGGGATTGAGTTTGGTCTTAGGGCATTGATTAGCACCTAATTAGCACTAAATTCCTGTGAAAGAGAAAAATCGTTATACTTACTCGTATTCGTGATATGTGCGTGGTGCTGCCATCTTGACTTCCAGCTAGCAGAACCACGGGTTCTTTCACAAAAATGAAAAGCACTAAATTTGGCATCTGGGCATTATTCAGCACTAAATTAGCACTAAATTGTAGGATAGATTATTTTCATCAAAATCATTTTGGTTTTGCCTACTTGAGGGACGTGAAAACTAGGAGAACTCTGAATTCACCCAAGCGAGCGCAGCCTTTATACATGAGAGAGCAGAGTTGGGCTTGTCAGCTAACTTCGCAGTTGTGCCAGTCCGCTCTCTGTTTATGGATATTATATTTCATAAATGTTATTCTGATACCCGTTTAATCATTTTTTAACCTTACAGAATTTCTCCTCGTACAATGTCGATCAAATCACACCCAAAAGCTGCTTCTCGTCATCCCGAACTTCAGGACAACTAAAAAATGGATGACTCTCGGTTAGTCGTACCGAATTTTCAAACGACTAGCATTTTTCACAGATTTGACAAGTTATCACAAATAAGTGTGATTCATTACTCGCATCGCTCTAAATATATTATTTCTTCGTTCCCTTGAATAAACCTGCCTTTCCCTACGAAGAATAATGAATAATGAAATGTACGTGAGATAGGAATTAGCTTTAGCCGAATTTCGATTGGCTCCAACCTCCTTAAGATTATCATTTGCTGTGGTTCATTAGTCAGTAGTAAGTTGTAGATTTATGCTCAGACATGATATAATGCAGGCGGGTCGGCGTATGTGTTCGCGTCGCGAAATCTATTGGAAGAATCTGCCCGCCGCACAGTGGTCCAGAAATGGATTTTCGCGGACAAATTCGCGTAGAGGTCATACTTTCCACCCGATTTCAAGTTTTTTAAAAATAAATATTCAGTATTCAATTTCTGATAAACGTTAGGTGGGCGATTTTCCATTTTTTGTTTAAACAAATTGCTGTGTCAATAGATATGACGGAAGAAGTAGGAAATGTCGAATCATTATGCTTTATTGAAGTAGAAAGAACATGGATATACTCCAAATCATCAAAATTGCATGCATGAATGTTAACTAAATGTGGATAATTTGTTAAATAAACAAAACATTTGTTTCAAATAAATTTTATAAACAAATATGTGGTTTCTTCCTTCTCATCAGCGCAAATTTTTTGTTTGTTAATGTACTTGTTTTTGTAGGAAATTTTCTTTTCTCAATCGCACGATACGATTAAGGACATATGGATGTTACAGTAATATAAATTTCATCTTTTGATTATGATCTATAATTTTTATGAACAAATCATATAAACTAATTTTCCGAAGATTAATTTTTCATCCGAATTTTTCCGTCCTCAATCATACACTACCGCCAAAGCCTGTTGGATAAAACATTTCTACAAAAGCTTCCTCCTAATTGTTTACCGTGATTGTTATAACTAATTACAAAAATTCTCCAAAAATAAATTTTTCATAAGAACTTTTTTTCTTTGAAATACGGTGCTGTAAAGTCTCAGGGTAAGATTTATAACAATTTATTAGCCCTGGATCTTCACCAGTACCATATTATTATGGAAAAAAAAATGATTGAAAAATACATATTTGGAGAATTTGGTTTATATATTTCGTTGATAGCTATTGAAGTAAACAATTGTATGGATACATTTATAACAATGTCGTATCCCTTAGATTTTACAGCACTGTATTTAAAAGAAAAAAAGTTCTTATGAAAAATTTATATTTGGAGAAGTTTTTTTGTAATTTGTTAATAACAATCACAGTAAACAATCAGGAGAAAACATTTGTAGAAATATTGTATCCAATAGGCTTTAGCAGTAGTGTATGATTGAGGACAGAAAAATTCGGATGAAATATTCATATTTGGACAATTAGTTTATATGATTTGTTAAAAAAATTATATTTAACAATCAAAAGATGAAATTCATATTACTGTAACATCCATTTGGCCTTAATCGTATCGCGTGATTGAGAAAAGAAAATTTTCTACAAAAACAAGTACATATCGACTATATGTTAAAGTATTTCGTTTATAACAATCATAAACATTAATTTTCATAACTTTTCTCGGATTATATAGTACTTTCTGTAAACTCCTTTCGTTTTCATTAACAAACATAAAATTTGCGCCGATGAGAAGGGAGAAACCACATATTTGTTTATGAAATTTGTTTGAAACAAATGTTTTGTTTATTAAACAAATTATTCACATTTAGTTAATATTCATGCATGCAATTTTGATGATTTAGAGTATAGCCATGTTGTTTCCACTTCAATAAAAAATAATGATTTGACATTTCCTACTTCTTCCATCATATTTATTGACACAGCAATTTGTTTAAACAAAAAAAGGAAAATCGCCCACCTTACGTCTATCAGAAATTTGATGCTGAGTATTTATAAAAAAAAAACTTGAAATCTGGTGAAAACTACGACCTCCACGCGAATTTGTCCGCGAAAATCCATTTCTGGACCACTGTGCGCCGCGTAGGCACATTCCCTTTGCGCGCTTCGCGCGTGGCTTGCTTCGGTCGCAAGTTTGAGGCACCTAGGGCGCGCGTTTTTCGGATCTCACGCTTCGGGCTAAATGGTAATCTTACCTCGCGTTCCGCGCTCGGTTATGAATTTACCTCGCGCTACGCGCTTGGTCTTCGTACCTCCTTACGGTTGTATATAAAGCTTGTGAAACTCAAAAGCGAAATGTCGACTACTCTAATTTTATAAGTGGGAATTCTCTTTTGTTAAAGCTTCTCCGGCTTTGACGAATACATTCTCGTCGCGTGTCTCGTGCTGTGCACTCGATCAAAGTTCGTCCAAAACGGTGGAGAAGTTTTGTTGCCTAATTTTTTTTACATATTGTCTAGTTTTGCTAGGAATTCAATCTTAAAATTTAAAATTCAATTTTCTACGACTGAAACAAAAACTACGCGTCCAATCTGTCGATTGGATTTTTTCTGAGCTTGTGGAAATTGTCCAAAAGTTCATTTTTTTTATTTTTATATGGTTTTTTATAAATGAAGCAAAGACTACTTGTCCTGTCAAAAAGTTAATTTTACCAAACTTGTAGATCTTTTCTTGGTGCAAAAGTTTAGTTCATATTTATTATTACAAGTTCAGTTTATATTTTCCCGTACCTTGCATAGTTTGACTAAAAAATTTATCTTTCTATTTTCATTATTTTTTGTGCGACCAAAATTTGAATTTTTGATTTTCGAGAAAACTCGAAAATTGGTAAAAATGACCCTGGCGGGCTCCGTGGAAGAAATATATTTTTCCTATGAACTTTTCTTCATATCTTGCGTTGTTTGGCTAAAATTTCTCATTTTCGTTTATATTTTTGAATTTTGAAAATGCTACAACTCCGACAATTTTGTTTTTATAAAAAAAAAACCATGAGGATAAATTATTCAACTTTTTATCTGTTACCAGGAATCCTACTTACAATTTTTGAGACTTGGAAAAAAAGTACAAAAATATTTTCAAGATGCTCCCCCTCTTTGATAGTTCATCCCAAAGAGCTGCTTAACAAACTCGACTTGTCTTTTTGGTCCCTCAAAATGGGTGCCGAAGCACGATCGAATATAACCATTTTTTCCGAAGTTATCGAATTCACAGACATACATACATACATAGATACTTACATACATACATACATACAAACAAACATACATACATACATGCATACATACATACATACATTCATACAGACAGGCAGACACATCCGTAAAAACCATTTTTCTGGGTTCAGAGGGTCTCAAAACTCGGACATTTGACAAAAACGGGAGGGGGTCAAATTTTATACAAATCTAATACCTCCTCTAATGAGAATGTGAAAAACGCGCTCGCTGTGCAGGGTAGTAGTGCGCAATCTTCATCCAATAAGTTTAGCGACGCAAACGCCTACGCGCCTGCATCCGATCATGTCTGGGCCTCTAACTTTTTATGAGAAATTACTCTTCTGTAATCAGTGACTATACTGTTAGCTTCTCCCACTTCGCTTTCAACTGGATGAGGTGATTCAAATTGTAAGCAATCTCTCTTTTGTGACGAATCTTTCTTTTGTGAATGGTTACTGTACTGCAAACCTCCTCCTTTGTGTCCATCACAAATCTGTAATCGGTGAAGCCTCTGGAGCTACCTCCCTTCAACTGCGAATAGAAATTCTGAGTGTGATCAATCACTCTTATGTGATCAGTCTATATACTTGTGCCCCCCACCTAAACTTGGAGAAGGGTTGAGGGGTGTCAAGTCACACGTTCCTAGACGATCACCCTCCTGTTATCGATCCAAGATACTGGCGATCTCTCTCCATTCAACTAGAAAAGAAGGATCGAGTTCTAAGCAATTACCCTAATGTGACCAATATTGTGACCCTTCTGTGATCGATTTCTAGGCTCTGGACCCTTTTCCGTCTGACTGAGAAAGGGGTTATAGCGACACTCATCAAATCGGAAAAGGGAGTTTGAAGTTTTTCCAATTACTCATCTGCGACCATCACTCTTTTGGGATCGGTCACTCTCTTAATCAAATTTCATATTTTCATAATTTTAATACAAATAGGGCAATGAAAAGGAAGAAAAAATATAAAAATTGAAAAAAATGAGATTACGAGTACTAGAACGCAGGACAGCCACGTAGTCTTAGAGAAATTCAAGCCAATACTGATTCGGATGGAAGTAGTTATAATTACATGCGTATTATATTATTAAGTGTTCCTGTTAAACATGAGCAGGTTCATTTCGAAAATTGAAGGAATTATATATTCAATGCGATGCGATTGATGAAGAAAAATTGGTAGTCGTCCCGAATTTCAAGATAACGAGATACATTGCAACCCAAAATGCCAAAAAAATTAAAAAAACAAAATTCGTAGTCTTTACAAAACAGAAGTCTAAAATTGAATATTCTGAAGGGACTGTAATTTGCTTCATCATTCTGCTATAAAATATCTTTCTGAAAGAGAACCGACAAAATTCTGTCTGTGGTTAATTGAAGGTACAGAGAGACGATTTCGTTTCCAGGGAAAGTTGAGTATCAAGTGTTGCGAAAACTCGTCTGGGTCGACGAACGGATTTCAGATAATTGGTAAAGTCTGTAATAATGATCATTTTTAACGATGCTCATTTGGAAAATAAGCCCGTTTCTTCAAAATTCCTGATTCATGGAATCGAGAAATATTCTTGGAGAAAATAATAGTCAATTATTTATCAGTATAAGGGTCGAATGCTATGGAAATTTTTTTGCAAAATTAAATCACAATTGTTTTTTCAGAATATGATCCATTGAAAAGATATCAACCGGAGAAATAAACAAGGAGAAATATATTTTTCGTTGATTATTTATATTATTATTTTAATTATCATTATTATCATTTAATCAATATAATCTTCATAATTTGAAGTTCTTTATTTTAAAATATGCTCACAATTTCCATTTCATCTCGAAAAATATTTCAAAAATAGGAATCAGAACATATTGTTAGTCTGGACAGTATCGCTACCTAGTGGCA
Source organism: Neuroterus valhalla (assembly GCA_011762715.2). Classification (NCBI taxonomy): domain Eukaryota; kingdom Metazoa; phylum Arthropoda; class Insecta; order Hymenoptera; family Cynipidae; genus Neuroterus; species Neuroterus valhalla. The sequence continues at coordinate 11,375 of WSXT02202018.1, read as the reverse complement.
GAAGGCCCAAGCCCAAAAGGGATATTAACGGATTCTTCCTTACCTACAGGATTATTTCATAGCTAAAATTACAAAAATATTAATGGTTCAGTTTAAATATTGCGTTTATATTGCATAGAAAAATTACTTTTAGTTCGTATGTATACAATATCAAAGCGTGTTTGAGAATTCAGAATTTAAAATTTTGGTGAGCACTCTTTATTTGAAAATGGGAGCTATAGTACAAAGAGCTTATGTTTTTTGAATAAGAATCGAAAATCTAAGATGAAAAACAAGACGATGATCTAGAAATGATCATTTCTTCAAATCTGTGTAGTAAAACAAGAATTTGAATTACATCCTCATTAGCTACAATTTTTATTTTATAGAAAATTAACATCTTATTTGTAGATGAATTATTTAGTGCATTTATTATGCAATTCCTAAACTTAAATCAAGTGTTGACACTCAAACTTTGTCATGATGAAGCTCAGGGTATTGGAAGAAAAAAAATAGGATGATTAGATATGAAAATTGATTTATTTAAGCTCATTGTACAAGTCATATTATCTAATGGTTTCTTCAATCAGCTGAAAACAGAAAAAAGAAACAATATTTATGGTTTGTAAACAAGGAGATATGCCATAAAGTGTTAAAAATGAGAAAAATATAATAATAATTTCATGATTAAATTTGTTCGACATTCACTATTTGATCTTCAAGCATTATTACTTATACTACTAATGAAAATGATTTATGTCACATAACTTTCAAGAACAATTAATCTTTTCGACTGTAGAATAATGCAAAAATTGTCTTCTGATAAACGACTGAACGTGTGATATGAATGGATTTGAAACTTACCATTTGGCAACGGAAAAAGGTTTACAGGAATCGGACGGCCTATCATAAGTGTCTCCTGTAGGACATTGAACAAGTTCTGGTCGTTCATTTCTACACACGATTACGTTGGAGCAGGATTCATTTAACCTATGGATGAGACCAGATTTGCAAGGAACTTTCGTGAATTCTACTGGAATGGAATTCAGAACATGATTCCAAGGATTTGCTATCGTAAGAGCCTCCAATTCGTCGTTTAGTTCGGTACCCTGTAGGAAAATTTATAAATATAAGTAGTATTACTAAAAACAGTTACAAAAGGATTTGCACCTGATTTCTTGAACTGAAAAAATTAAATTTAGAATATTTAAAAAATTGAAATTCTTCTCTAACCTTCAAAATTGGAAATTAAAAAACGACGAAATTCTTGGGAAAAAAATGCAACCATTAAATTTGGACAACCTACTCTTAAATGGAGACATTTTAGATTTTCGTTGATAGTTCTTGAAGTTTTTTTTATAAATTGTGCATAATATATTCATTGCGCGATGTTAGAAAAGGGTATTCTAAAAATTTAGTTCACTGAAAGCAATAGTGTCATTGCTTAAGAAAATTCTCAATAGTGTGTATTAGAAATACATTCTTTGAACGAACAATATTGACACATGCTCTTCTGGAAATTAACTCTTCGGGATGGTTTACAAGAAAAGCGATTGAGTTCTTCATTCATGATATTTTTTAGATTTTGTGTTAATAATAAGAGCATGCTTCTCGACAAAAAGTTTCACTGCATTTAGAAACAAATTGAGGTAAATTAAAATCAATTCCAAGATATATCTACTAGAAATTCCACGATGCTCCATTTAAGATGCATTAAAATAAACTAAGAGGGGTATTTTAAAAATTATCTATCCCAATTCAGTGAAATTATTATCACCTTCAATGCTCTCGAATTCGAGTAGAATGAGGACTCAAATGAGTCCTCATTGATTTTCATGAATTCAGGCGAATTCAGGCGACGATTAGTGTGGTCCGAAAAACTTTTTTTCGAATTTTTATGCAAAACGCCCGGACATTTGTTCGCATACACAAAAAAATAAACGCATTTTTGAAAAAAAAAATGTTTAGAGGTGGCGCAAGCCCCATGAAGTTCAACACGTATTTCCCATAAGAAAAAAAAGACGTTTTTGTGAATTTTATTCAAAATTCTCAAAATTATATGAACCGAGTTCAAAATTCACCATTTCTCTTCACAATTAGTCACAGAATGCGAATAAAATATTACTTTTCAAATATCACCCCCATAAGTCTGTTTGATAGGGTCCCAAAAAACCCCTATAAGTGAAAAAATGGGTTTTCAAAGTTTTTGGCGTTAATTATAATTTTTTTGAGTTTTTTTTTAACGCAGATTGTTTCAAATACATGAAATACTACTTTATACTGATAAATGAATGTTTATTCAAATTATTTAAACAATTTATTATTGTTTTTAGCTACTTGCTCTTAGAAAAGGGTTAGAAAAGCAAGGTTTTTTCTGAATTTTTCAACGTTTCAGTTGGAGCGAGGTAATTATCAATTAGAGTTAACAGAAAAAATTGTTTAAACGATTTGTTATGAATTATAACAATATTCTCTCATAATAATGCTAAAAAGTTGCGGTTTTCTTTGAAATTTTTCAAATTTGTCCACTTTTCACTTGAAGTAAGTAATTATTTAATTTAATTTAGCAAAAATGATTGTTTAAACAGATTGTAAATGTTTATAGCTATCTTCTTCTAGATTATTACTGCATAGTTGCGGTTCAACTTTGCACTGAATATAAATTGAATGTAATTCAATGAGATTGAATTAGATTAAATTGATAAAATTGTTGGTTAAATTAGATTGTTTTTCTTTTCGAATAGAACTTCTTCTTTTGAAGTGTCAACCATTATATTTTTGATCAAAAATTTATATTTTTAGGTCGGAAATTCAGCTCTTTGGTTGGAAGTTGAACCACTTTCTTAAAAATTCAATTTTTGCGTTGAAGATCCATGATTTTAGTGGAAAATTCAATATTCAAATTTCACTGAATAGATTTAACTTTCTTGTTTAATTAATTTTTTTTGAACATTGGGAAAAGAACAAAAATAATTTACCTTAAACAATTCAATACTATTTGAAATATGATTCTCTCTTATGTTTATTTATTATTTGTTCACAACTAAAAAGGTAAAGCAAAGTTGGAAAAAAACAGCAACTTTTTAGCACTAATTAAAGAGAAGATAGGCATAAACAATAATAATTTGTTTGAACAGTTATTTTTGTTATAATAAATTAAATATTAGATTACTTCAAGTAAAAAGTGGGTCAAAAGTTGAGAGAAAAAATCGCAAGTTTCTATCATTAAGCAAAGAAAATATTATAAGCAATAATGATAAATGTTTGAACAATTTTTTTTAACATGAATTAATTAATACTTTATAGAAAGTTAGAAATTTCAGGTAAAAACAGCAACTATGCGGTATTAATTTAGGAGAAGATGGCTACAAACATTTACAAATTGTTTAAACAATTATTTTTGCTATCTCTAATTGATTATCGAAAAAAAATTTCCAAAACAAAAATGACGGATCCAATATAATGAACGAGTATGCTAAATAAATGTTTGATTCTTTCCAAAATTAGTGTAACCCAAATGCCCAAAATAATAAAATTTTCATCTATGCATCATTATTTTATTGATTTACAAGCATAAACTAAAAATATGCTTATTAGAAACATTTTTTAGAATTCATGTCCAACATTTGTATTCAGGGACCTCACAAAACCCGTCATATCAGATAATGTTATAATTGAATATTATTTTAAGTAACTAGTCCACCATATTAGATCCGCCATTTTGTTTCTGGAATTTTCAATACCGGATGCGTAATCAGCGACCTCAAAAACCTCCGTACATTAATTTTGGAAAGAATCAAAAATTTATTTAGCATACTTGCCCACCATATTGGATCCGCCATTTTGTTTTTGAAATTTTTGACACCAAATTCGTAATCAGCGACCTCGAAAACCCCTGAGTAAGAAAATTTGGCCTATTCATGAACATTTGATAGTTTTGGCCACCTTTTACATTTGGAACCACTGTGCGGTGTGAGGTACCGCGTTCGATACCGCTAGATACATTAAATTTTTTCCGATAGTAATAATATGATCGCCATTTTGAAATAAATCCTTTTTGATCGGAAATTTGACGTAGAATACGATGAAAGTACTAAGAACTGAATTCATGGGGGTCAAACTAGTTAAAATTCGATTTTGAAATTTCAATTGTTTATAACAATGTCAATTTATTGATGATATTTTTGGGATGACTTTTTTATTGAAGCTTGTTCTTTTACCTTTCAAGTGAAAGAAGAAAAATGTCTCTAATTCAAATACAACAGGAGTAATGCATTTTTTAAAAATAGTCTTTACTCAAATTCTCAATTTTTAACCCTTCCTATTTCTCGAAAAATTGCAAGATGAAAACAAATGCTCAATAACGTATCTTCTCTTTTTCGATAAAGAACCCAAAAAAAAAGCTTAATCAAGAATGGGTCAGTCACTTCTCTGTTCGATTTGTAAAAGAATGTCCCATATGTAAATAGCTGACCTAGGCGACAACGTAAATCAAATGTAATTATTTTAGGTTTAGATGGCACTAAAATAGAGCCTATATTTTATGTAAGCTTGAGTATGGCTATTAAGTGTCAGACATATAATTGCATTTATTCTTCTCTCAAAATATCCCAGCAATAGGATTAACATAAAGTACCATAAAGGATGCAACTCGTCCAAAAATTTCGAAAGTTCGCTTTCAAAAAAGAGCACAGACAATGAAATCTTATAGGTTTCCAATACCATATACATGAGCATAAGTTAGAGATCTAGAATCTTTGATTCTTAAACTTTATATTATCAGCATGAAAAAATAAAATCTGTAATTCAAGTGCAAGGTTTAGTGTTGAATTTGGCATAATATGAAGTCAAACAACTCTCGTTACAATTAACATTTTACTTTTATGCATTTCTCTTATTCCGGAAGTTGAAAAAAAATTTCTTTATATTGTAAAAATAATGACTGATATTTTTATACTTCATACGTATCCCACATACATGAGTCTTTTTAGGAGATATATTTCTGCCATACATTGATTGAACGTCAGCTATAATTTAGCTATATCTCTCCATCTCTCTCTATGCTTCAATCATACATCGTTATATTCCAGTTATACTTCAGCAATGCTTTCAAGATACTTGATTTAAATATGCATAAAATATGGGATAGTCTCATTTGCCAACTTTTACTATACCATCCGAGAGATCACTCTTATACGATTTCCCAGATGTTCATCTATATCAATCCCATATGATTCTTTTCACACGTTTGTACCCCATTTCCACAGTAATTCTGAGCATTCAACATCGTACCGAATTTCATTCCTCATGAAATGTATTGGAAAAAAGGTACGTTATTGGAATCAAAGTGTAAGATGAAATTACATTGCAAACTCAATCTCATTCTACTTGAACTCGCACCTTCCTTGAAATATGCTCGTGGACGAGACGTTGCGGGGAGTTTGGAGAGGGTCGCTCTCCTCGCTCCATTCTCCGCCACTGCTATGCATTGAAAGTGGGCAGTAGTACCGTAGCATAGATTCTCGCAACCGCGCTTCAGTTGGCGTTAGTGATTCGCGTATATTCGACCCTGACTGTTTACTAGGGTGGTCCAAAAATCCATTACAAAAAACTTACTTCGAATTTGTATGCAAAACGCCCGGAAATTTATTCGAATCCACAAAAAAATGAATGCATTTTTTTTGAAGAAAGAATAATATTTGGAGGTGCTGCAAGCCCTGTAAAGTTTAACACGTATTTTCCATAAGAAAAAAAGGCGTTTTTGTGAATTTTATTCAGAAATCTCAATATTAGATGAATCGAGTTCGAAATTCGCCATTTCTCTTCACAATTGGTCACAGAATGCGAATAAAATATTACTTTTCGAATATCAACCCCACAAGTCTGTTTTATAGGGTCCCAAAAAACCCCTTAAGTGAAAAAATGGGTTTACTTAAACAATTTATTATTAGGTTTTTTCTGAATTTTTACACTTATTTACTACGTTCCAGTGGGACCGAGATAATAATCAATTAAAGTTCACAAAAATGATTGCTTAAACAATTTGTTATTATTCATAATAATATTCTTTTAGGATAATGCTATGAAGTTGCGGTTTTTTCTGAAATTTACAACTTTTTGTCCACTTTCCACTTTGAGTTGGTAATTATTGAATCTAATTTAGCAAAAATATATGTTTAAAAAAATTGTAAGTTTTTATAGCTATATTCTTCTAGATTAATACTACATAGTTGCGATTTTTTCTGAAATTATGAACTTTTTATCACTTTTCAATTAGAGTAAAGTAATAATTAATTCGTGTTAAAAAACAAATTATTTAAACAATTTATTATTATTGCTCATAATTTTTTTTTTGCTCAATGATAAAAACTTGCGGTTTTTCATGAAATTTTAAACTTTTTGCCCTTCTTTCACTTGAAGTCAGTTAATGATGAAAATAATTTAACAAAAATAACTGGTTAAACAAATTATTATTGTTAATACCTTTCTTCTCTTAGACTAGTGCTAAAAAGCTGCGGTTATTTTCTAAACTATTGAGCTTTTAATCAACCTCCCACTCAGTGTGGTAATAATTAATGCAAGTTTACAAACATGCTTATTTAAACAATTTATGATTGTTCATGAACATTTTCTCTTAGATAAGTGCTAGAAAGTTGTGGTTTTTTTTTGAAATGTTTAACTTTGCTCTACCTTTTTAGCTGTGAAAAATAATAAATACACATCAGAGAGAATCATATTCCAAATAGTATTGTATTCCTTTAAGTAAATTATTTTTGTTCTTTTCCTAAAATTATGGATCCTGAACGCAAAAATTAAATTTTTAAGAGAGTAGTTCAACTATCATCCGAAGAGTCGAATTTTCGAACTTAATATATAGTTTTTTAATCAAAAATATAATGGTCGAAGAAAAATTATTTTAAATAAAAAACAATCTAATATACCCAACTTTCAAATCAATACAATCTAATTGAATTTCATTCAGATTCCATTCAGTGCAATGTTTAACATTTCAGAAAAAACCACAACTTTCGAGCACTCATCTAAGAGAATATGGTTATAAGCAATAATTAATTGTCTAAATAAGCATGTTCGTTAACTTGCATTAATTATTACCTCACTTAGTGAAAAGTCGACGAAAAGCTTAAGAGTTTAGAAAAAACCGCAACTTTTTAGCACTAATCTAAGAGTAGAAAGCCATAAACAACAATCGTTTGTTCAAACGATTATTATTGTTAAATTGAATTAAACATTCACTCACTTCAAGTGAAAAGTGGGCAAAAAGTTGAAAATTTCCGAAAAAAACGCAAGTTTCTATCATTAAGCAAAGAAAATATTATTAGCAATGATAATAAATTGTTTGAACAATTATTTTTGACATGAACTAATTATTACTCTAATCTAATTGAAAAGTGATAAAAATTTCAAAAATTTCAGGAAAAACCGCAACTATGTAGTATTAATCTAGAAGAAGATAGCTATAAACACTTACAAGCAATCATTTTTATGAACTTTAATTGATTATTACCTCGTTCTAACTGGAACGTTGAAAATAAGTACAAAAATTCAGAAAAAACCTTGAGTTTTGAACCCTTTTCTGAGAAAAAGTTGCTAAAAACAATAATAAATTGTTTAAACAATCTGAATAAACTTCTAATTATCAGTGTAAAGTAGTATTTCATGTATTTGAAATAATCTGCCTTAAAAAAACCGGGTTGATAGTTGAAAAGTAATATTTAATTCGCATTCTGTGACCAATTGTGAAGAGAAATGGTAAATTTCGAACTCGATTCATCTAATATTGAGATTTCTGAATAAAATTTACAAAAACGTCTTTTCTTCTTATGGGAAATGCGTGTTGAACTTCACGGGGCTCGCGGCACCTCTAAATATTTTTTTTTTCAAAAAAAAAATGCATTTATTTTGTTGTGGATTCAAACAAATTTCCGGACATTTTGCGTGAAAATTCGGAAAAAAATTTTTGGAACACCCTACTGTTTGCGTTTCAGCTCACTCGATCTCGTTCCAAGGCCGTCGATACCCAAGCCCAAAAACGGAATGAGATGATTGAGTTTGCGGTATAAATTCAAGTTAGAATTGTTTGATTCGTTAGAGTGCAATGATTTCTACCTGTCCTAAACTTTCTCTATCGAGTTCTAATTGTGTAGCTGACGGTCTTTGATGCCAAGGATCAGGTTCAGCCCTCCTTGCAGGGGCTGGCTGATAGGGTGGCTGCTGTGGTCCAGTTGGTGGTTGCCAGGGATTAGATGGCGACCCTGAGGGTGGGTTTGGAAAAGTTGGCTCTGTACTTTCTGGAGGCGGAGGTGGTGGCGCAGGGGTAGCTGCGCCCTTGCAATTTACTTTGTTGGGGTAATCACAAATTCCAAGTTCCTGAAAATTTCCAATTTCATTAGAATTATTCATTCCTTTACACTATATTTTTAACAGCATATTGGTCATTATTGTAGAATTGGCATATGTCCATAAATGTTTTTGGTGCAATCTTTTCCACGATCTATCCGGATTGTCGCAAGACAACAAATTTAATAATTTCCATTCAATCTTCTTTCGGATGATTAAAAACTTTTTCCAACCCCTTATACATTTTAATATTTGAAGCTTTGTGATACATAAGTCGCATGCCAAAAATTATAGATTTTTTTTGCAACAACTCACGTCCGTACCGAATGAGATATTAAGTTGAAATTACTGGAAAAGCTTTAGATTACGATGAACTACGTTTGCACACAAAGCATGCCTCAAAATTTCGAAATTTTTTTCTTTCAAAATTTGGAAATTTTTTCTTCCAAATTTAAAACCAAATGATGTATTTGAAAGTAGTTTATTGTGTACTAAGGCTTGTACCAAAATGTCAACTAGAAATCTCATTCGGTGTGGACGTGAATAAAAATTTTAAGTGTAGACTTGATTCAAAATATTCTAACATCCACAGTTTCGTTATGTAAAATAGCATCGTATGCAAAATAAGACCTGATTGGGAACCAATTCCACATAAATTCCTCAAGAATAACGAAGAAATTCTTCGAAAGTTACAGAGAAATTCCATGCATTTATGGTGAAGTATTCCAAAAGCGTCCTTGAAAAATATTTAAAATTTACGCAGTTAATTGTTATATACCACGCCGATAGAATGAAAGGGATTCCAGCGAATTCCAATCAAATTAATTGATTATGTAAGAATTTAAATGGAATTTGCCTGAACTTGAAGAGAACTGAAAGTGCAGACAAATTTAATTTTACAATAATTCAGGAGAAAGCAAACTAAGGTTCTAGTAAATTTATATGCGACTGCAACCCAGAACAAATAAGAGTTTGTTTGAGAAATTCGCAGGAAAAAGCAAATGAACTGAATGCTAGTGGATTGATATCCGCAGTTTTGTATGAATTCAAACAAGTTCCAGTCAATTCAAATATACTCAAATAAATTCATGAAATTCTATAGAAATCAAGAGAAGTAAAAAATTCTTTCCAAAAAATTAAAGTATATTATAGCGAATCCCAGCAAATTTAAGTTTTTCAAGTACGTATATTAGGGTGTTTAAAGAATTTTTTTTCGAATTTCCATGCATAATGCCCAGAAATTTATTCGAATCCACAAAAAATAGGCACATTTTCTCTTGAAAAAATAATATTTAGAGGTGGCGCAAGCCCCATGAAGTTTAACACGTATTTCCCATAAGAAAAAAATACGTGTTTGTAAATTTTATGCAGCATTCTCAATATTGGGTGAATCGAGTTCGAAATTCACCACTTCTCTTCAAAATTAGTCACAGAACGCGAATAAAATATTACTTTTCAAATATCACCCCCATAAGTAAAAGAATGGGTTTTTCGAGTTTTTAGCGCTAATTATAATTTTTTTGCGGTTTTTTAAGCGCAGATTGTTTTAAATACATGAAATACTACTTTAAACTGATAAAAAGATGTTTATTTGAATTGTTTAAACAATTTATTATTGTTTTTAGTAACTTTCTTTTAGAGGAGGGTCAGAAAGTCAAGGTTTTTTCTGAAATTTTCAACTTTTCGTCCACTTCTTACTTGAAGTTAGTAATTATCGAATTTCATTCAGCGAAAATAGTTGTTTAAACGAATCTTGAATGTTTATCGCTATCTCCTTTTAGATTATTACTACGTAGTTGCGTTTTTTCCCTGAAATTTTCAACTTTTCATCACTTTTCAATTAGATCAAAGTATTAATTGTTTGAACAAATTATTATTGTTTATGGTTTTCTCCTCTTAGGTTAGTGCTACAAAGTTGTGGTTCTGTCTAAACTTCTAAGATTTTCGTCCACTATTCACTTAGTAAGGTAATAATTGATGCGAGTTAACAAACATGCTTATTTAAATAATTTATTATTGTTTATAACCATTTATTCTTGGATAAGTGCTATAAAGTTGTATTTTTTTCTAAAATGTTCAACTTTGCACTAAATAGAATTTGAATGAAATTCAATGAGATTGGATTAGATTGAATTGATTTAATTTGTTTTGTGAATTAGATTGTTTTTTATTTAACATAAAACTTTCTTCTTTTGAAGTATCATCATCTATTATATTTTTGATTGAAAATTTATATTTTTAGGTCGAAAATTCAACTCTTTGGTTGAAAGTTGAACTCTTTCTCAAAAATTCAATTTTTGCGTTGAAGATCCATAATTTTAATAGGAAATTCGAAATTCAAATTTCACTGAATGAATTTAGCATTTTTGTCATGATTAATTTTTTTAACATTGGGAAAAGAAGAAAAATAATTTATCTAAAACCATACAATACTATTTAAAATAAGATTCTCTCTATGTTTATTTAATATTTGTTCACAACGGAAAAGGTAAAGCAAAGTTAAATATTTCAGAAAAAAACGAAAATTTTTGGCACTAATCTAAGAGAAGATAGCCATAAACAATGATAATAGTTTGTTTACACAAATATTTTCGTTAAAATAAATTGAATATAAACTCACTTCAAGTGAAGAGTGGGCAAAAAGTGAAAAATTTCAGAAAAAACCGCAAGTTGCTATCACTAAGCAAAGAAAATATTATTAGCATTGATAATAAACTGTTTCAGCAAGTATTCTTTTAACATGAATTAATTATTACTCTAATCTAATTGGAAAGTGATGAAATGTTTAAAATTTGAGGAAAAAACTGCAACCATGTAGTATTAATCTAGAAAAAGATAGCTATAAACATTTATATTGGAATAATCTGCATTAAAAAACCGCAAAAAATCATAATTAGCTTCAAAAACTTGAAAAACCCAATTTTTTTACTTAGGAGCTGTCCATGTATTACGTCGCCACAGAGGGGGTAAGGGGGGGGGGGGTATCAACAGTGTGCAGACCCTGACCGGGTTACGGAACGGGGGGGTTCGGGAGGGTA
>WSXT02202017.1:3341-14457 GCA_011762715.2 Neuroterus valhalla | reverse complement strand
GGCAGTCGTGTGATTGAAACAAGTAAATTCTTTGAGCACAGTAGTGTAAAGTTTGCACTGTTCGGTCGTTGTTTAAGTTTTACCTCTGACGCACGTTGTTTCCACACGTATATTGCTTTTATGAATTCACACCATTTTTAACGTATGTATGTATTTGCCAGTAGAGAAACGATACAGCTCTAAATAATGTTTTATAAATGACGTGATGATAAATTCTGACCAAATTTGCGAATTTTTATCAAGTTGACCCTGCCCTGTTATTACTCTGAAAATCACCTAAATATTGCAGTATGCATACTCCTCTATTAATTCTACTCTCCTTGAAAATTGTTTCGGAGATCCACCTTTTTCACGCACCTTCATGCAACTCCCTTTTTCCCTGTTTTTAGCTATTTTTGCCTTAAAGATTTTTTTTTCTGGAAAGACTATTCTAATATTTCTCTTCCGAAACTCTTCTCGTTTGCTTAAAAATCCCATTGTCTAGTTGGAAATTCGATAATTTCTTGGAGATTCGATTTCTTGAAAACTTATATTTTTTATCTAAAATTGAATCACTTGGTCCAAAATGGAACTATTTAAAAAAATATATTTCTTCGGCAGAAGATTTATCTCTCCCGTTGCAAATGTTGTCATCATGTTGGAGATTGGTTTCATTTTTGACTTCGAGTTCAATTTTTATCGAAAATCCAACTATTCCGTGTTTGGTTGAATCCTGGTATTTGTCATTCGAAAAATTGTCTTTTCACTTGAAAATGTATGTATTTCGTTGCAAATTTATGTATTTTATTGATGATTCAACTTTTTTGCAGGAAAATGTTTCTCTTCAGTCAAAATATTTTCTCACCGGTTGACAATTTGACTATTTTTTTGAATGCTGGACTCTTTTGTTGAAAATCTCTTTCTTTTGCTGTTGATACATTATTCTAATTAAAACTTCATCCCTTTGGTTGAAAATTCAGGTAGCTTGTTCAGAATTCGTCCTTTTTTGCTGAATTTCAATGTTTTTGAATTCAAATTCGAATATCTTTTGGTTGAAAAATCAACTATTACGTTTTACGTGGAAAATTTTTTTCCAGTTGAAGATTTAACTCTTCCTTACTAATTTACATTCTCTGACTTGAAAATTTAACAACCCACGGTTGGATTGCAGAACAGCTGGTACCTCTTTTCCTAGCAGTACCCTTTTTCCATACAGTACCAGCTATTCTGCAATTTAACCCGATCCACTTGAAAGTTGAATCATTTTTTGGAACAAATCAATTATTTGTTCAAAAATTACCTTTTTGTCGGAAATTAACGTAATTGGTAGACGGTGGTCAGTTTGTCGTAGGGGCTAAGGCATGAGCTTTTGACCAACTTCGGCTGGTTGTGGGTTCGATTCAAGCCTTGCACTTTGCAAAGGTTATGTGAAGGAGGGATTGAGAAATATAGAGTAGAGGTATTATGCAAAGACTTCCGAACCTGTAAAAACGAGAGAGTACAAACATTTCTGGTAGACAATTGTGATTTTGGTTAAAATCACCATATTTCTTACTGAAATTCGTCTTTTCCATTACAATAATCTTCTTGGTACAAAATTTATCTTTTGAATTACACATATAAATATTTGGTTAAAAATTCATGCACTTCGGTAAAATTCATCTTTTTGGCCAGGGATTGAACTGTTTCGTCAAAGACTTATCTTTCTCAGTGAAAAGTTATTTTTTCCACTAAAAGTTGATCTATTGCATTAAGGATTCAAATAATCTGTCGAATATTCTTCTTCTTTTGTTGAATTTAACTGGTGGGAAATGATGCCTTCTTTTGAGAGAAATTAATTTTTTGAATCATTTGATCATCCTATTCTTGATTAAAAATTTATTTTTATATTAGTAAGTTTACAGCTAGTGTTTGTTAGTTTGTGAAAAAATAAAATTATTTGGGAATTCATTTTTGATGACAGAAATTTTTTTTTCTAGTTAAGAATAAACTTTGTCGTTCAAAATATGTCCTGTAGCTGAACAATGATGAAGTCTGTTCTAGAGTTTTTTTTTGAACCTGCGTCAATTCTGGAAGAAAATCAAGTTTCTCGATAGAAAACTTATATTCTTTTTTCGAAAATTCATTATTTGTTCAAGAATTCATGTATTTACTTCAGAACTTACCTTCGTGGTTGACGACTCAACTTCAAATTAAACAGATAAATTTCTTCTTTTTAGTACAAAATACTTTCAAATACTGGAAATTTAAGGTTTTTAGTCTTGGCTAAAAATCGACCTTTTTTCGTGGAACAGAAATGGTTGGAAATTTGTCTCATTTTTTGTTTAAAAGTAGTTTTTTTTAGTGATTTATGTAATGGATATAACTCATCTCTTGATCGATAACTAAAAAAAACTGATCTCCTTGGTTAAAGATTCATCTTTGGATGTTAATAATTCAGCTTTTTGGTCAAAAAGGCAACTATTCTGTTGAGAGGTAAATTATTTTGTTGAAAATTGAGCTGCTTCGTAAAAGTCATCTATTCTGGTGGAAGATACCTTCATTTTATGAAAAAATGTTTATCATAAATTGAAAATTTATCTTTTATGGTAAGAAAGTGATCTTCTTTGTTTCTTGAGTTAAAAATTAAACTATATAATTATGAAAATTGTAGAAGAATCAGGTGAATTAAATTAAACCATTTTTGTAAATCTATAAATTTTGATCTAGAATCTAACTGTTTCATTAATAATTAGTCTTCTTGCATTGTAACTCATATACCATGGTAGAGAAGTCCCCTTGTTTGGTTGACAATGATCTTTTCGGCTTGAAAATATATATATTTGGCTAGAAGTTTAACTTTTGAGTGGAAAATTCGCCTTTTGGAGTCGGGAATCACAAAAAGAAAAGGATAGTTCATTATTGTAAACAATTTTATAAACAAATTGTTGCTTGCGTGTATTTCCTATGGGGAAATTATTTTTTTGACTCTATTTGACAATATCCTTCATGAAAGTTATAATTTGAGACAATGAATTAGCATCTGTTAACAATTACTATTTTCATGAACAATTTTTATGAACAAATCTTCCAATCGGCCATTTTCTCTTAGAAAAAAATGTTTTTTTCTCTAAATATTATTGGAGTGACATTTATCACGATGAATAATCAACGTAATGGAATAATAAATAATTAATGTGATCGTTATAAAAATTTAAACAAAAAGACGGTTTTTTCACTGGAATTATCAGACAGTAAACTAAAAATGATTCCAAATTTCGATAGGAGACACTAAATAACAATTTGCGCAAGTGTTAATGAAAATTTGCGTAATTTTTAATAACAATTTTAATATTTGGAGCAAAAACGCTTCACTTTCGCTTTAAGGAACGCTACTGCTAAATGGGGGAAAAGTTATGGAGGATTTTATGCTCTCAATTGGCATCTATTCCAAAGGAGCTTCTGATGCCAGGAACAAGGATATGAAGTACATTCGACAGTTCAACACACGAAAAATCTCCCGATAACGTACTATGCACGACCTAATTCACAAACCCTTTGAGTCCTCAGATCTTTACCTTGCGTCCTTGAAGCTTGAATGGGGAAAAATTGAAGTTGAGCTTGAAGGAGAACTCAATGAACTTATAGAACAATTCGAATCCAAGAATGATTCGAGTTCTGAAACGTAATTTATTCATTTTAATTTTTTTATAATATTCCAGTGGACAAACCGTTCTTTTCACATGTAAAAGTAATAAATCTCAGTTTTTAAAAAATTTTTCATAACAAGCACATAAATTATTTATTACTCCATTTCGTTGGTTAGTCATCGCAATAAATGTCAGCATTTTTTCTCAAGTTAGAAATTGACGAACCTGGAATGGCCAATTTTGTCACTTTATTTGTTTATATATTGTTGATCTGAGAAACAAATTCCAAAATCGCAAACCACAATTCTCTTAAGAATTGATTGCTCAGCATTTAAAAAAAAACCTTCAAATCAGTTAAGAAATACGACCTGTGGGCGATTATGAACACAACTTTCTGATTTTGAACCCCCGGCGCACAGTGGGCCGGGAGATCCAAAATCTTTGCCAAAATTCCAAATGTTCACAGATTCGGAGAAAAATAGTTGATCACAGGTTTTCGGGGTCGCTGATTACGAATATGCAGTCGAAAATTCAAAATTCAAAATGGCGGACTCAATATGGCGGCATAGATTTTGGAAAATATGTGGAATCAACTAAAAATAGTTATTTGGGGGTCTCCGGGATTGCTGAATATGAATTTGTAGTCGAAAATTACGAATAAGAAATGACGGACTCAATACGGCAGCGGAAATTTTGAAAATATATGGAGTCGACCAGAAATAGTTACTCATGGGTTTTCGGGGTCGCTGATTATGAATATGTAGTCACAAAAATCAAAATCTAAACTCTTGAAAAATGCGAGTCTCTGGCCTCTCACAAAATGGGGTGCATCGAAGGTTTTTAAACTGAATATCCTGAGGAAAAGATGATACGATAGTAATTTGTATTTTGTTAAATTATTATTTTAT
Organism: Neuroterus valhalla; assembly: GCA_011762715.2. Lineage (NCBI taxonomy): Eukaryota > Metazoa > Arthropoda > Insecta > Hymenoptera > Cynipidae > Neuroterus > Neuroterus valhalla. The sequence continues at coordinate 9,941 of WSXT02202017.1, read as the reverse complement.
TATTTATCACATAGTTAATTATTTAGACTAGATTATTTATTACATAAAAAACACTTTATAATCAATATTTCCTTTATTACATGTTTTCAATTAAATTATATCAAATTTCAAATTCATTGAACAATATATTATGCTAATTGAAAATTATTATAATTGTTTTCATTAATTATATTTGAAAATTATTGGTATTGTTTTCATGTTAGTTATAGTTAATATTTCAAAATTTCAGTCATAGATGTTATTGGGTAGGCAAGTGCATTGAATATCTCTATACAGGTGGGAATAAATGAATGCGCACAGCTGCGATTAGAGTAAATTTTTTTTTAGCAAATGGGAATATGCAAAATGGCGCAGGTTAGGTTCAAAGTACATATTCTAGTAAACAATATTTCACCTCATTTTTCTCATTTGGGTGTGAAGCCTAAGTGTGCAGAGGAACGAAATGGCGCACACATGAAGAATATCACTTTCTCCCTGAATAAATTACACAAAAAATGTTGAACCTGTATATTTTTTGACATACATCACGCCTTTTTCGTGTTTCTTAACATTTATTGATGCCAAAATACAATCGAGAAAATTTACATTGTGAAATTATTCAAAAATACGTTAGTTATTGCATTATTCTCCTTATTACTCATTTTTGTGCTTTTCTAAGTTCAAGATATCACTTCGTAGCAACGAAAGGTAATTGTCATTTAAAAAACCGATTTTTAAGTACTGTGAAGTGTCTACAAAATGATAAATAGTTCGATTTATTCAAATTCCATACTTGGTTTTTGGCCAAGATTTCGGGTCCCCCGGCCCACTGTGCGGCAGAGGAAGGGAGGTTCAAAAAACAGCCCCGAGCTGGTAACGTAGTTTATGGACGGCTCCTTACCAAAACACACGGCGTACGGTTGCGGGTTTGCGTGCTGTGTCGTAGGAACTGAGCAAGAGGTCAAAGGGGCAAGTGCACATTCTTTACAGTCAGCGTTCGACTGGGAGCGTCACCGCTTTGCCAGTTCACAAAGCGCGCATTGAAAGTAAACTTAAAGAACTTAGGTAATTCACTGGTAAAATTAAAAAAATAAGGGTAAAATCGGAGGGAGGAATAATAAAATAACTATGACCTGGAACTGATATCTTCCAGTTAACCGGTGTTTCCGAGTGTCAGTTGCACGCGCTAAGGTACGTGACAACGGAAGTCTCTCGAGAGCGAGAGGAAAAAAGAAACGATAAGAGAAAAAGGAAAATTAGATGATTGCATTGAAGAAGTTTACTGCTCGTACTAGGGGGTTGTGAACAACGAATGTAACCGAGTGGAGGTAGTACTTCTAAAGCACAGGGAGTTCAAAATGACACCGAAAGTGCGCAGTCATACTGGAAACTAGAGACGATTTCATTACCTCCCAAATAATTCCAGCGAACACTCATTTAGCATTTCTCATGTTTAAATCTCTGAAACTTCAGTCGTCTTGATTCTTGACCAAAAATCGAGCTCAAAAGTATAAAAATACTATCAGAAAAAAATTTGTTACCAGAAATCATACACAATCAAATGGCTCCAGGTAATATTCGATATTCAGTTTGACTTTCGAAATTCATGCACAATAATATTTGACACAAACAAGTCTTTTCTGAATGCATTTCACGCTGCCTTTCCTGCATATATATGAATGAGGCAGAGTTAAGTATGCAGGTGCACAATGGCACCTAGCTTTTGGCTTGTTATTATAAAATTAAATTAATGAAATTCGTGAATGAGATTTATAATGAAAGTGTAATTGAATTATGGGAGTAAACTTTGACTACCAGGCTGTGAGTCGTGATAGCGACGAAAATTAAAGCTCACTGACCGTAAAATAGCGTGCATAGTGATTCACGCGTGTTTTGTGAACGTGAATCTATACAAATGATACACTCGAGAATTTAGACGGTTTATGGAAACAGGGAGGGCACCAAAGAGGATAGAATGATAGACAGAATACAGGTTTAATACGCATAAAATATATATAGTGTATATCTGTGTATATGTATATTATGGGGCGCAAGCCCCATAAAGTTTAACGCGTATTTCCAATAAGAAAAAAAGATGTTTTTCTACATTTTATTCAGAATTCTCTATATTAGGTGAATCAAGTTCGAAATTCGCCACTTCTCTTTACAATTAGTCAGAGAATACGAATAGGATATTACTTTTCAAATATTACCCACATAAGTCTGCTATATCGGGTCCCAAGAAACCTCCATAAGTGAAAAAATGGGTTTTTCGAGTTTTTGGTGCTAATTACGATTTTTTTGTGGTTTTTAAACATAGATTGTTTGGAACACATGGAATACTACTTTACACTTATAACAAGATGTTCATTCCAATTGTTTAAACAACTTATTATTGTTTTTAGCAACTTTCTCTTAGAAAAGGATTAGGAAGTCAAGGTTTTTTCTGAATTTTTCAACTTGTTTTCAAATTTTCAGTTGAAGCGAGGTGATGATCAATAGAATTTAACAAAAATAATTGTTAGAACAATTCGTTAGTATTAAAACAATATTCTCTTAGAATAATGCTACAAAGTTGCGGTTTCTTCTGAAATTTTCAACTTTTCGTCCACTTTTCATTTAAAGTAAGTAATTATTAAATTCAATTTAGCAACAATAATTAATTCAACAAATTGTAAATGTTCATAGCTATCTTCTTCTAGATAAATACCACATAGTTGTGGTTTTTCCTGGAATTTCTAACTTCTTATCACTTGTCAATTAGATCGAAGAAACACTCAAATCATGTTTAAAAAGTTATTGTTTAAAAAATTTATTATTATTGCTAATTATATTTCATTTGCCTAATGATAGAAACTTGCGGGTTTTCCTTAAATGTTTAACTTTTGGTCCACTTTTCACTTGAAGCAAGGTAATATTCAATTTATTTAAACAAAAATAATTGTTTGAACAAATTATTATTGTTTATGGCTTTTTCCTCTTAAATGAGTGCTAAGAAGTTGCGTTTTTTTCTAAACTCTTAAGCTTTTTGGCCCTCTTTTACATAGTGAGGTAATATTTAATGAAAATTAACAAACACGCTTATTTAAACAATTAATCATTGTTTATAACTATCCTTTCTTTTTGTTAGATAAGTGCTAGAAAGTTGTAGTTTTTTCTGAAATGCTTAACTTTGCACCGAATGGAATTTGAACGAAATTCAATTAGATTGAATTAGATTGAATTGATTTAATTGTTGGTATAATTCTATTGTTTTTTATCCAAAATAAAATTTTTTGTTGGTGTAATATAAAACGTCTTTTTTTTTATTAAAAATGTATATTTTTAGGTCGAAAATTCAACTCTTTGGTTGAAAGTTGAACTACATAAATGATTTGCCTAAAACAATACAATACTATTCAGAAAATGATTCTCTCCAATGTCATCATTTCAGAAAAAACCACAATTTTTTAGCACTATAGTTAGTTTTATTAAATTTAATATTAACTCACTCCGAATGAAACAATTACTTTTGACAAATTATATTAAATAATTACTTACTCCAAGTGAAAAGTGGAACAAAAGGTAAAAATTTCAGAAAAAAAACAGTAACTTTGGAGTATTATTCTAGAAGAATATTGTTATAATTATTAACAAATTGTTTAAACAATTATGTTTGGTAACTGAAATTGATTATTACCTTGCTTCAATTGGAACATTGAAAATAGGTTGAAAAATTCAGAAAAAACTATGACTTTCTGAAAGAAAGTTGCTAAAAATAATAAATTGTTTAATCAATTTAAGCAAAAATCTTCTTATCAGTATAAAGTAGTATTTCATGTACTTGAAACAATTCGCGTTAAGAAAAAATGCAAAAAAATCATAAATAGCGCCAAAAACTCGAAAAACCCATTCATTCACTTACGGGGGTCTTTTGGGACCCTATAAAACAGACTTATGGCGGTGATGTTTGAAAACTAATATTTTATTTGCATTCTGTGACTAATTGTGAAGAGAAATGGTGAATCTTGACATCGATTCACCTTATATTAAGAATTCTGAATAAAATGTACAAAAACGTCTTTTTTTCTTAGGTGAGATACGTGTTAAACTTCATGGGGCTTACGCCACCTCTAAATATTATTTTTTTTCAAACAAAAAAAATTAATTGATTTTTTTGTGGATTCGAACAAATTTCCGGGCGTTTTGCATAAAAATTCGAAGAAAATTTTCTAAAGTTTTTGACCACCTTAATGTTTATGCATATTTATGTGTGTGGTGATACGGAAGAGGAGAGTAACACGAGGGTGAAATGCATTACGTGTACCTTTGCGAGCTCAACTCTTGAACAATAATTCACTACTCTTGACTCCATTCTCGAGGCATAGAAAATGCCACCAGCAAAAGCCATTGATGTACTTCGTACTAGTGGCTTATTTTACTCCTAGTGGCATTCATTTGATTCGTATGAAATATTTCTTTTTAGTGAAGAAGACAAAATGAGGCTCTGAAAGCATCATGATAGTTTCTTGTATGCCAAGGGGAAAAAAAAAGGATTCTATTGAAGAGTGTGTGTTTTTAAGTACGAGCCGTTGTCAAGCAGCACAAGCTGCAGGCTCTCGTCCTATGAAGTTCCTCAGGCGGGGATCCAGGGTCTCGACGGTTCTGGCCGAATTATTCATTTTAAAAAGATCTACAAATTAACTTCACACCATTTTTCTGATTAGATGCATAGTTTCCGTTTAAATCGTGAAAAATGCTTACAGAAATGTGAAATTTTGCTTTTCAGCGGAACTATGCGAGATCTAAGAGAAAATTGTCCATCTCAAGAAGATCTAAAAATTCACTACTGATAATTTGTTGATAATATGTGCACTTTTTCAAAATTATAATAACGCACTTGTAAAAATCTGTCTGCTGCGCGGACATATTTCCATTGCATTTACAGCGTAATGAAATTGTACAGAGTCGCAAATATTGCAAGCCTGTTGAACACTTCTACTTTTGAGAAGCTATAAATTTGCTTCGATTATTGATAGGGAGAAGTTTAGAAGTAATTTACTTAAGGTTCGATTGGCATTAGAGAACTTATTCTCATTACAATATTCGCGATCGATATTCATTTCTCACATAGTTTGGCTGGCAAATGGAATGTTTCATCTTTTAGAAAGAGTTATCACGATGGAAACAAAAACAATGGGTCTCATTCAAAAATAATGTCTGCAAATAACGGGGTTGTGTTTGTTGTTGGAAAGCGAGAAGTCATTTCCGAAGCGATTCTTTGCGTAGAATCCGAATCCGTGGTCAGAAGTGTTCCATCACGTCAGGATTTTGAAATATTTGAGGTTATGTACTCAAAAAATCTTTTTTTTTTGTTGCTATTTTTGAGGTTATGCACAGGGCGTAAAAAAATTTTCCGGCCTTTTTCACAAACGGCATCCGTTAATAGTATTGTTACCCTTCAAAATCAGCCCTTGAACAGCCAAAATCGATTTTTCCGCAAAGTTACGGCCATTTTGAGTTTAGACATATATCTGCACAATGCTATGGGCATTCACATTGATTCTTTGCGGCGAAGCGTTTTGTGCTGCACTTATTCCTCTTGGAAATTTGGTACTCTGGAATTCACATGGTCGATGATTATGAATTCATTGTTAGAAGACATTTTTATTTCCAAGATGGCTTCGCCCCAAAGAATTAACGTGAATGCCCATAGCATTGTGCAGATCTATATCAAAACTCAAAATGGCCATAACTTTGCGAAAAAAAAATCAGTTTGGGCTGTTCAAGAGCTGATTTTGAAGGGTAATAGTAGTACTAACCGATGCCCTTTGTGAAAAAGGTAGGAAAAATTTTGTACGCTCTGTACATGACCTCAAAAATAGCAACAAAAAAAAATCCATTTTTTTTAGTACATAACCTCAAATATATCAAAATCCTGACGTGATGGAACACTTACGACCACGGATTCGGATTCTACGCAAAAAATCGCTTCGGAAATGACTCTCCGCTTTCCAACAACAAACCCTTGCAGACCTATGAATTCGATCAAGATTTGTAGACCTTCTAAGTTCAACAATTTTGCTTCTTACAATTCCTTCTTGTCTATGCGAGTTTGTCCGTATCATTACATTTTTAATATTTCTAAATGCGTTAACAAGATGAGAACTGAAACTATACTTTTCATCAAAAAATAGTCAACGATAATTCGTAGATCTTTTTGAGATAAACAATGCTTCCCACAATATTTCGTCCTATTTCGCATTGCTTTGCTTCATAATAAAATGTTCCATTTTTGATAAAATTAGCAAAACTATGCGTCTAATCGAAAAAAAAGTCTGAGGTAAATTTGTCAATCTTCTAAAATAATGATTTTGCTCTCCAATAATCTTTTGCATCTTACATAGTCTGAGCGGAAAAGTGAATTCCTTATTTTAAAAAGACGTTTTTGCTTGATAAAACCAGAACCGTTGGTTAAAAATGGCTGATTAACAAGCTTGTTCTTTCTTCCTTGGCCTTATAAAAGTGTGGCAAAGCAGGATCCAATCCAATCCAATCATCCTTTCCAAAAGGTGTACATAAAACTTAGACAGAACACTTAGACACCTCTTGATTTAAAATCATAATGTAAAAATAAAAGAA
>WSXT02202006.1:0-18628 GCA_011762715.2 Neuroterus valhalla | reverse complement strand
AATGTCAAAACTCTGCATAAGTGTAGGGAAAACCTCCATCTTCAATATGTACTTAGCCTCATATTTTTAGAATATTTAGCTGCCGAAATTTCCAATAAAGTCTGAAGAAAAATTGAGGGCTCTAAACTTTTTGGACAGATAGTAGTGTAAGAAAAGAACAGATGCCAGAGTGTCTACCTAACCACAAAAGTCCGGGAATTCTTGTCACTGGGAAATGACCGGAATTGGATCCGGTGACCGGTGTTTTTCATTAAATTCTACTAAAGTGAACATTAAAAGAGTTTCCATGTATTTTATCACTCTTTGTTTGTTTACTCACGAAACGAACAATGAAAAACACTTTATTGTCGATAATCCCAATAAAATAAGTAATATTTTTTGTTTTATACATCTTGAAATCCTTCAAGTCTTTGAAATCTCGAAATCTGGTAAACACTGAAGTCCGTTATATATTATCAATCTGAAATGATTAATATATATTTTCCCATACCAAGAGAAAAATAATTAAATTTTAAAATGAAAATATAAAAACTGTAATCATGATTTGAAACAGAGGATTTCAGGAGAAGTATCTCTAATTTTGAATTAAGGAAAGGAATTTCCTACAGAAATTATTATAGTTCTACTATCAACATGAAATTTCCGAGAAATATGATAATTTTGAGTTAGAGTTAAGGCTTTTTTTGCATAAATTATATCTGATTGTGAATCAGATCAGGGAATTTTAATAAAGAACTATGATTGTGAGACGGAACAGGGAATTTTTCAAAGAATTAGAATTCTGAGCAGGAGCATGAAAATTTGAAAAGGGGATGCAATTCCTAGCTCGTAAAAATGGAAAACTGATTCAGAAAAAACACGGAAATAACCGAAAATTTAAAATTATCCGTCGGGTAGACACTCTGGAGACAAATGTCGTTTCAATGCATTGAAATTCAAATTTTGTATGTTTTATTCAGCTGGTTCAGAAAATGATGCGGTTTCCCGGGCAGCGTCTCGAGCTTCGAGTGTGGAATCTCGCAGGACATCGCGATCTCCATCTAAATCCAATTCACGATCCAGTTCCCGCTCTAAATCAAACTCAAGATCCCGATCTCGTTCCAAATCCGCTTCAAGATCAAAATCTAGATCTGTTTCTCCTCCAAAATCTCAATCTGTTTCTCCTCGAAAATCTCGTTCCCGTTCCAGATCTGTAGCTTCAAAAACATCTTCATTTTCAAGATCAGGATCACTTTCGAAATCTGCATCAAGATCAAGTTCCAATTCGACTGTACTATCCCGTTCAAAATCTAGATCAGTTTCGAAATCAAAAACTCCTTCTAGGTCGGGATCTGCTAGCGAAAATGAAAGCGATAGTGTTAGTACCCGAACTGGTTCAGATTATTCCGACTAGGTTTTAAGAATGCCATAAAAGATAAGCTTGATTATATCTTGGATTACATTCCTACAAAGTTGATTGCGTTTCGCAAAGAAAACGTGACTGATATTCGTTAGATTGTCTCAACGAAACCGCAAATATTAAGTTTTTTTGTTTTGTTTTACATTACATCCTACACATTGCTGTTTATTTCTTTGATTATCTCTAAAAATGTTGAGTATGTTTCAGAAACTCAAAGTTCGAATATGTTCATTTAGTTTTGTTGCTCGTAGATTTAGGGAAATATAGAATATGAGATGCTTATGGAAACGAAAAAGTCTGACTAAGCTACGTTGTTACTTAATTATTCGAAAGTTCATAGATTTACCTCATTGAGTTAGACCAGAGGAAAATACTTTTTGAAAGTTAATATAATAAAAAATATATTGTATGATACTTTAAGTTCCTTATCTCATCTTCCGATAATTTAGGTTTGTATTTTGATAAAGTTTATATTATATCTGGGAGATTTATGTCAACCTGTTAAATAAATAGTTGAATTTTCTCTAAAACTAGCATTCAGTTATTCAGAAATAAAACGGAAATAGCTAATCCCAAGAATAGAGTATACTCAATGGAAAGTGGAATCAAGTTGTTGAACACGAGTTTCACGATAACAATATATCTTAAAGAAAAAGGCTACCACACTGTCAATTAAGTCATTTTTAGTGACTTTTTTCCCTCTGATCATATTTTTATTATAGAGTCACTATAGTTTCTTTGTTTGAAAAAAAATCACTTGAGGCATGCTTATTACAATAAAATTGAAAAAAACGCAAGCTCGAACCATTATTGAAATAGAATTGGAAAAAAATTTTATTATTGAATTAACTTCTATGCCCATTTTCGAATTCGCTTGATTCTTATATAATTCACCCTGAATAATTTTGAATTAATTCTGGATTCGTATGAATTTTATAAATATTTTCCAAATCCTTCTTAATTAGCTACTATATACTGAAGATATCGAACATTTTTGGATTTGCTGGCGTTTTGTCGATTGATTTAAATTCTTAAAAAGAATTTTTAACAAAAAAGTTCAATTTTAAACCAAATACAACCGAATATTCATCCTGAAAAGATGAGTTTTCAATCAAATTGTAGAAATTTCAATCCAAACGGAAGAATTTCAATAGAACAGTTAAATTTCTGGAAGAAAATATAACTTTCTGATAAAATGGATATTTTTTTATAAGACATTCCCAACAGAATATTTTCATTTTTCAACTAGAAAATATGACTTCAACCAAGGAAGATGAAGTTCTAACCAAGAACAGTTCAAATTTTAAACTACTAAGATGATTTTTTCAAGACAAATTTTCATCGAAACAGATAAATTTGTCAATAAGAAAGATGACATTCCAAAAATACTCCGGAAAAAAATTCAATTTATAGGACCGTAGGTATATAAGAGTTTTGGAACGAGCAAAATGAATTTTGACGAAAAAATTATGTTAATTATTAACCAAACGGTTGAATTCACAACGAAATAGTTTAATTCTTATACAAAGGGGATCAATTTTTAATAAAATAGTAGAATTTCGAACAAAATATTAAAACTCGTAATTCAAGTGACGAAACTTTAACCAGAAGAAATACATTTTTATGAAAGAAGTTCAACTTTCAGGCAATTTGTTGAATTCACCATCGAATGGGCGAATTTTCTAGAAAAAAAGTACAATTTCAAACCCAAAAATATGGATTTTCAACAAAGAAATTTATTTTTTAACTTAACAGCCAACCATCAACGCCAAGCGTTTTAATAAAATTGTCTAATTTCCAATTCAATTTTCGAAGCCTTGAACTTGGAATTAAAAATTGTCCCACTTCCAAACTTTGAACTGAGAATTCTATAATTTCAAACGATTCATAAATTTTATATTATTCTAATTTTAAGGGCTTTTCATTTGGAAATATTGCACTTGAAACACTTCCAATGTCCAATTATTTTATTTTCAAGGCTTTTGATCGGGAATAATAATATTCAGAATATTTTGCATCTGCAATTGTCTGATTATCTCAATTTCAATCTGAGACTTTTCAATTGTGAACTCTTCATTCGAGAATTATTCCTATTCAAATCCTTCTTAATTGAAATAATGTCATTTTTTTATTTCTATCTGAAATTACTGAATATTGGAAGTTCCTAATTCAAAATCATTCCAAAGTTCATAATTCTACAATTAATGAATGATTTCTAGACTTTTACCATTTTTTAGTCGAATTAATCTAAATTGAATAAATTTTGATGTTTTGGTCATATTCTCGAACTTTGAACGCTTTAAACTAAAAATTGTTTCATTTTGAACACTTAAGGAATTCGAAATAATTTCAACCTGATCCATTTTAGAAAGTCGAACGATCAATGTCAAACCCTTTCAATTTCAAAATTAGAGATATACTTCGAAATCATACATTTTCCAACTCTTTCGTTTATAAATTATTCAATTCAAAATCCTTCCAATTAAAGATTATTCGAGTAAAAGTTATTGCAGTTGGAAATTTTCGGAAATGAAATCTGAAACTATTCATTCTCGAACATTGAACATTCACAAGCATTCCAAACTGTTTAACTCGGGCACTTTTTAATCCCGAATTATAGAACTCCAAATCCTGATTTCGGAGAACATAAACGGTGGATGGAGGGGGACAGCGAAACTATCGAAGCGCTCGGGGTGGCTAAAGTATGTAATAAAGCTGGAGACTTTTACGTTTGATTGCAACCTAAGCCACAATTAAAATGGGTCATACGAGTTGTTGTGCTGCTGATTGCCGAAATACTGGCATAAATAGTAAATTTAAATTTTATAAATTTCCCCGATCATCTCATAAAGTGATTCAAAAAGAAGGATGGATCGCTGCCGTGAGAAAAATAAAGTAAGCAACATAACCTTACTCGCATGACTGACAGCTATAGACGTGTGTTGTTTAAATATCGATTCTACTTATTTTATAATCAATTGAACTTGTAGCGGATCATCTTGGACGCCAAAATCAAATGATACAATATGCAGTGCACATTTCGTTAATAATGCAAAAGCAGAGGAACAATTGAGTCCAAGCTACATTCCAACAATATTTGTTTCTGTAAACAAGACAACTATTGTAAATCCAGTAACTGCTATCAAAAGGTAAATATATTTATTTTAATCAGTTTAATCAGGGTGGCGACTTTACCGGGAAATGACTGGTTTTGTCTATTGCGAATTCATCCTCTTTTACTTAAAAAACAACTACTTGTTTAGAATTTAAACCTTTCTGTAGAAAATTAGATTTTTTGTGAAGGTGCATCATTTTGATTTAAAATTCACGTCTAGTTGAAAATGTAACTGCTTCGTTGAAAATCATTCCATCTTTTTTGGTGAAAATCCAAGTATTTAGTTGAACATTGATTTCTGAATTTCCAAATTGGAACTATTTTGAGAATTCATGTACTTCGTGGAAAATTTACCTTTTTTGTAGAAAATTAGTCTTTATGGTCAAAAATGCATCTTTTTGCTTGAAATACATATATTTATTTGAAGATTCATCATTATACCTGACGGTTCATGGTTTGGTTGAAAATCAATTCAACTGAAAATTGAACTGTTTCATTTTTAGTGGCAAAAAGATCTTTTCTAGTTCAAACTTCACCGTTTCGGACAAAATTTGTCTTTTTTAATTGAAAATTCAATTATTTCGTTGAAACTTCATATATTTTGTTGAAAAATCGATTTTTTGTAGAAAATTATATTTTTCTTCGGAAGTTACTGTTCTTCTTCAAAAATTCCTCTTAAAGGTTAACAATTTAAGTTATCACTATTCTACTTTGGTTTGAAATTTTCTTTATGGTTCAAGTTTCAACCGTTTCTGTTGAAAAATTGTATTTTTTGGTTGAAAGTTGATTTTTTGGCAAAAATTGAACTATTCTAGTAAAATTTTAATCATTTCAGTTAAAAATTCGTCTTTCTGGTTTAAAGTTCAACTACTTCAGTCAAACATTTACAATTTCATTTGATTCATAATTTTATATATAAATGTAATCATTTGCTCGACAGCTAGTTTTGTCTTTTTTGTTGAAAGTTAGTTTTTTTTGTTACAATCAATTTTTTTTAACCGGAAATTTAACTTATTCCAATTAAAAATTCCATAGTTTCAGTAAAAAATCTATTTTTTTGCTTAACAATTTATCTTTTCCTGTAAAAGTTAATTTATCTGTTTGAAAACTCAACTCCTTTAGTTAAAGATTCTGTTTTTTAGTATAAAACACTTATGCTTGATTTAACATTGGTTTTTTGAACTAAAAATGTTACTGTTCCATTTTCAGTTAAAAATAAGTATTCTTTTACTTTGAAATTCAACTATTTTGTTGAAACATTGTATTTCTTGGAAGAAAATTAATCTCTCTATTTGACAATTAATCTCCTTGTTTGAATATTCACTTTCATGGTTGAAAATTGAAGTGTTTTAGGTAAATATTCATCAATTTAGTTGAAAATGCATCTTCTTGTTGTGAAACTTGAGTGTTCTGGTTAGAGATTCATAATGTTATTTGGAAATCCATCATATTGGTTAAAAAATAAACTGTTTTTTTTTTGCAATGTTTGATCTGTTATGTTAAAAAGTGTTCAGAATAAACGTCATTAATAAGAATATATGTTTTCGTTTCGCAACAAATATAAATATGTTACTTCTAGTTGACCGGGAAAACTGAAAAACTTGACCGTGAAAAACCGGGAAATGACCGGTAATTTGAAATCGTCCGCCGAATCGCCACCCTGTTAATGCAATTCGAAAAATTGAAACTATTTTTTTTTTTTTACAGAAATGAGCGACACACAAAACGCATTATGAAAAAGAGAACATTAGAAAAGCATGCAGCTGCTTTGCAAAAATCTGTAAAAGTGTTCACTAAAAAAGAACTATCGACTTTCGATCTGAAAATGGAGCATTCTGAAGAACCTTTAAATCCTGATATAAAGATAGAGCATAGTATCGCTGAAGAAGAACATTCGACTTTCGATCTGAAAATGAAGCATTCTAAAGAACCTTTAAATTCTGATATAAAGATGGAACATAGTATCGCTGAAAAAGAACTATCGACTTTCGATCTGAAAATGAAGCATTCTGAAGAACCTTTAAATCCTGTTATAAAGATGGAGCATAGTGTCGCTGAAGAAGAACAATCGACTTTCGATCTGAAAATGAAGCATTCTAAAGAACCTTCAAATTCTGATATAAAGATGGAACATAGTATCGCTGAAAAAGAACTATCGACTTTCGATCTGAAAATGAAGCATTCTGAAGAACCTCTAAATTCTGATATAAAGATGGAACATAGTATCGCTGAAAAGACATTTTGTGATCAAGGATGCGAAGCTTATCTATTCATAGACTCTAAAGAGTCATCAAAGTCATTAATCTGTAACAGATTTGTGCACGTGCAATCGTCAACGATAATGTGTGAAGCTGAAACACAAACAGATATATTCAACATTTCTAGCCCTGTCAAGATTAGTAACGGCAAACAATTCAATTCGGTATTACATAGGCTGCATTTACCTGCAAATATGTTAATATAATAATTGGTAAGTGGGATTATATTGACCCTCAATAATAAATTACGTAGAAAATGTTGATGTTCCTAGTTGGCTAGAAGAAAGGATCTTCAAGTTTTTATACACTGCCCAATGTTCACTGTGGGCAGTGTATAAAAACTTGAAGATCCTGTCTTCTTCTCGATAAAATAGTCACAATGCTGAAGATTTGAAAATTTTTTTTTAAAAGATCTAATAAAAACTCACTGATGAGGGCCACCATTGTGTGCCGAAACGTTTGAAGAAATTTAAATAGTTTCAATTCACCTGACCCTAAAGCCAACTACGAACATCAACATATTCTACGTAATATATTAATATAATTACTCAGTACACAGATGTACGAAAGATTATGCTAGTTCCAAAGTTTTAGCATTAGCTGGTAATGAATTTTCAACATGACTAAATATAACTTATATACCATTAAAAATTATTTGTACGATGAATTTGTGAAATCGTAACCTCGAAACTAATGTTAAATATGACGTAGTGCCTTTTTTGTGTTCTTACATACTTTGATTTTGATAAAATATGGACTGCTGTATAACTATGTACTTCTAAATTCATTCATTAAAGAAGAACTATTTTTTGATTGAATTAAATCGATAATATTTATTATAACCCTACCTAATGATATACAAAAGTCTCCTGCCAAAGTGCCTTCTTCGGATCATCAGAGGTCGGCAAAAGGTAATCACATAGTCAATAATTTATTGTAATTGTAGTATAATAATGAGAATTTCGGATGCAAAATAATTGAAGTTGGAACACCTTCAGTTTCCGAATTATTCAATTTGGAAACATTTTTTTAATATTGATGAACGGATGTAGCTAATTAATTTTAATAAGCATTGGACAATTTTTAAAATGTTTTTCTAATAACTTCCAAATATTACCAAAACGAAAGAATTTGAAAAAGTAAAGAGGAGTGAAGAAACGTTGGCCCTTACAGAAAACTGCGAACACATAAGTAACTTCTAAATTAATTCCAAACAATGAATTGCATATGGTAGGAATTAGGTTTAGAAATACGTAAGTGTATATATCCTTGCGTATTTCTTAACTTTATATAATAAATCGAAAGATTTTTAAATAACAGGAAAAAAACATTTCTGTGAACCAACTTTATGGTGCAAACCGAATAAATTAGAAGCAAATAATGAAAATGCAAGCAAAATTATGCACGGCTTAGTCGCGTTCACTTGTAGATTATTATGTATAACTTTTGGCCACAAAGTACGACGACTCCAATTCTTCGAAATTCTTTAAATTACCCTTCTAAAATCGCGCGTGCGTCTAATATTTCTTATTAGAATTTGTTATTATTCAGAAAACTACACAAAATAGTTATATTTCGATTAAAACTGCAAATCGTTCCAGCATTGGTCTAATGTGAAAACCAATAATTAATATTAAATAAAAACATTCCCGATCATTTCAGTTTGCAAAATTAAGACCAACAGTTCTTTCATGGGTAATTGATATTTAAAAAATATAAAACTTATTGGAGTCTAAAGATTATTGAAAAAACATTATTCTAAAAGTGCTGATATAGATCGCTGTATTCTCAAAATTTCACATATTCCAAGCAACATTTGAGAGCGTGAAACAATTTATATTCATAATATTTTGATTCATTCTAATAGCACTTTGATTTAAAATTAATAAAATTATAACTTCATGCATGTTTTTTATTAACAATAGGTATTCGACATGTAGAAATGAGTATGGGTTTTTTAATGAAATATTTATTGAGTACTAAATATATATATATATTATTAAAAAATACCAAAAATACAAATTAATTTTATAATAAATTGAAAGGTGGAACCCCCAGTACAAAAATAAAAATCCGATAAGAAAAGGAAATACTATAATAAAAATAAAACCAAATAAAATTATAATATAACAATATTATAGAATTCGATTTGGCCTTATATAACGAGCCAATTAAAATTTTGGTGTAAAATTCTTTCTATATAATCCAAACACATATTTATTGAATTATATATTGTCATCAAGAAATAAAATAAACTTTTTGTTACGAAATATACGTGGAAGAAGAGGGGAAAAGATAGATTTCCAGGAAATCTATAATTTTTTAATCAAATTTTGAGAACGTGAAAAAAATATTTTTTGGATAATCGCACCTGCTTATTCTTCCTAATATTTTGGAAAAGTTTGTGCTAATATAAGAAAGCATCCCATAAGCTTTATGCGGGCTAAACCATTTTTGAGGCCAAAAGGATTATTTTGTTCCTAAAAATTTAATTCTTGAATTTTCCTCGTAAACAATGTAAGGTATCGCAAAAGAGCAAGAAGTAATTTTGTAAGAAAAATTAGAAAATTCGATTCTATGAAAAAAAATTCTCCTGGCAACAAGTTATTCAGCTCGCATGAAACTCAAGATATCTTCCTCATAAATGTAAAAATTCAACAAAAAATTAGAAGAAGTATAAGTGTGTTTTCTTTGAAAAAACCTTCCATACTTTTAAAGGAACCGCCGCGATTTTATTAATTTTAAACCTTCTTTATATTTTTCAGTAGATTAAAAAATAAGACAATAAACGCTTTCAAAAACAAAGCGATAAATGTCTCAATTAGGTTAGAATTGGTAGAGGATAAAGTAAGAATTTGGAGTTTATGAAAAGCAAAGCACAAAATTCAAATGAAACTTCGTAGAAATTTTTTTTCTGCAAATTAGAAACACATATCGCCTAATTTCCTCTAAAAAACAACGTATTTTAAACAACGTACAATTTTTGAAGCAATCAAATATTTCTTTCTATAATTTGATAAATAATCCTTGTTCAAGTTCTATAAAATTCCTTAGAATAATAAATCCTGACATTCCTTTGTACGATGAAAAAACACTGACATTTTCTGTGCTGTTAATTTATACATGTGAAAATTTTTTTTTTAATTCCTAATTTGACTTCTATTTGAATGATTGTGTAATAATATGTGAAGTAGGTATAAAAGTTCTGAAAGAGATAAAAAAAAATGTAAAAAATATAGCTTACAAAAAACTGGACCACATTGTAATGTATAATCCTGCCGAGGAATTGCTTTTTCCCATTCGAGATAAGACGTTCTGAATCTGAAGGAACTGAAATTAGAGTTCGCTTCCTTTTGCAGGATTTGAATCCCGGAATCACACAGCATCTCGTTCTTATCACGAAAAGCCATAAAAATAAATTCAAAACCGCTATTTTCTAATATTAAGAGTTTTGACACATAAGACTCAATGATATCGATAGAAAGAAGTGAAAATAAGAACAATGATTCTTGATTTTCCCAAGCTCTTGATCAATAAAATCTTGAACTTTAAGTTTCTTAAACGCTAGATAAATTTCACTATCCGCCCAAACTAGTTGAGATTGTTCAAATAATGAAGTAAAAAAAAAAACATTCATAAAACATTTAGAAATCTATTAGATAGAATCGACCCGTATCCTTATGGTAGTTTTTTGGCCTAATGCAACGTAATTTTTTATTAATATTCCTCCCTGGGATTTTTCCATATCCTTGGGTAATATACCTAACAGGATGTCACATGTATAGTAAATTATCCGAGCACAAATGTTTTTATATCTTTTTTTATTTTGCAATATTTTCAAGAGTAACAGTAATTGTAACAGATACATTTTTCTGCCTAAAATGTGTTTAATCAAGGGACAAAAGCCCTTAACGAATGTATACCTATGCATAATATTATGCTTAAACTGATAACAGTCTCGTAGATAAGAAATTCACTGGGTGAAAAAATTTACCTCTAAACTCCAACTGGTTATTTGGCATGAAATTTTAATGCAGAATTTCCAGGTACTTATTTACACTTGCGGTTTTTACCATAATGTAATTGCAGGTGGAAATTAAAGGTACAATTTTTACGAAAAGAATTCCACTTTTCTCTCGTTAAAATTCTGACTGGAATTTCCACGTGGAAATTCGCACCTAAAATTACCACATCTCATGGTCACCATCTTCGGCAATTGAACTGAAGCAGGGGAGAGTTTCGAAATTGTTCAGTCGATTAAGTTCGGTCACAATGTCGTTCAGGCTGCTTACCTTCACGTTCCTCCGTTTTAATTTTACCTTCAACTTTCTGTTTTCTTTTCTTAGAATATCATTTTCTCTTTGTAGCCGATCGATTATTTTGTATAAATTCCTCGGAGAATTCACGTAGTTGTGATCCACAAGACTCCGCATCGCTTCACAGGGAATTGAGGGTTTGTGGGTTGCGATGTCATTTTTCGAAGGGCTCGTACGGGAAATGTCGTACATTGAAGAATCCCTTACATCGCGTAACTCTTTTTGATCCTCACAAGATTGTTTATCGTCCGATGAATCGATAGATTGTCTCTTCAAGGATGGCTGGTATGCTGGTTCTGGGACAACAATATTGATTAGAGTTAATTGCTCATTTTCTTTATTTTATTACAGATCAATGCCGTAATTCCAATTATTCTACCTTTTACAGTTGATTCAAAAATTGTTGGTATCGCTTTCCGTTTCAGTGTTCCAGGACATTGAAAACAAGCTTTGTCGAAGTGATCTGAGCACAAAATGCTGTTTTCTTCTGGTGAAAATTTCTTCAAACCCATATTTGCCAACCATTTTTTAAGCATTTCCGGATTTTTTAGGGGAAATCTGAAAAATATAAATTATTACTACGAAGAAATGAAATTTTGCAAAGCAATAATGAACTCCATCTGATTCTTCATTCTTACTTATGGAATGAACGTTTGTCGCTCCCTCTCGTCACATTGCAGTAAACGCAAGCGGATTTATAACACTTGAATAACGTCGGCACACTTCCACTTGCTAGCACCACCTCTTTCGATGTTTTGCATAAAAATTGTGGCTCGAAATGGTCGGAACATAACACAGATGCCGTCGTTACCTTCCTTTTGTCCAATCCCATATTTATTAGCCATGACTCTAATCTGTCTGGCTGTGAAAAGGGCAGCCTAAAAAAATGACAAAACACATAAGATATCAACTTTTTTGTTATTAGAATTTCTAGTCACTACAAAAAGTATTTACCACATTCACCGTCATGTGTGAAAAAAGATGTTTCCAAATTTATTACTCTTTTATTTCGAAAAAGCAAATTTTTTCACGGATTCGAATACAGAGTGGCGATTCGGTAGACGATTTCAAATTCCCGGTCATATTCCGGTTCTTCACGGTCAATTTTTTCAATTTTCCCAGTCAACTAGAAGTAACATATTATTTCTCGCTAAACCAAAAATATTATTTTTATTCATGACGTTCATTCTAAACATTCTTTAACAAAACAGATCAAACATTGCAAATTAAATCAATTTTGAAAAAATTACTTGAATATTTGAAAAAAAAAAAATTTCTCACGAAAATTGTAACAGTTAAACTCACAATTTAGGAAAATCAAATCACGATAACAAAAAACACGGATTTACAACTATTAGTTCATTTTTCAATCAAGAAAATGAATATTCAAAAAAGAGAAATATTGAACTAAAGCACATCAATTTCCAACCATGAAGGTGAATTTCCAAACAAAAATGGAACAGTAACATTTTCAGCTAAAAAAAAACAAATTCAAACCAAGCAAAAGAGTTTTATACTCAAACGAAGAATCTTCATCTGAAAGAGTGGAGTTTTGAACAGATAAATTAACTTTTACTGAAAAAGATAAATTGTCAACGAAGATTTGAATACTCCAATTTTAATATAGAAAAAAATGGATGTTTAACTAAACAAATAAACAACTGAGAGATTTGAGTTTTAAACAGTTCAATTGACTTTTACTGAACACGATAAATTGTTAACAAAAAATTTACTCAATACTCAAATTTTAAAATGAAAAAAATAAATCTTTATCTAAACAAATTGATTTTTAACTGAAACTATGGAATTTTCAATGGGGATAAGTTGAATTTTCTGTTAAAAAAATTACCTATTACAAAAAATCTAACTTTGAACAAACAAAAAAAAAACTAACGGTCGAACAAATTACTATATTTTTACACAAAATGTTGAAGAATGAAATGAAACTGTAAATATTTAACTGAAGTGGTCAAATTTCAAACCGGAAAGACTATTATTTAACTGAAATGATGATCATTTGACTAGAATAGTTCAATTTTTGGCAAAAAATTAATTTTGAACAAAAATATATAATTTTTTCAACAAAATGGTTAAAATTTGACTATAAAAATGGAAATTTTCAAACAAAAATGGAATAGTGACATTTTTGGCTTAAAAAATTACTTTTAAACCAAACATAAGAGTGGTTAACTAGATTAATGTTCAACTAAAATGAGAAATGTTTAACTGTTCAACTTGAACTGCTAACCGTAAAGAAGAATTTCTGAGGAAGAATATTAACTTCCTAAGGAAAAGATAATTTTCTACAAAAAAAAAAAAACGAGTTTTCAACAAAATATGTGAAGTTTCAACGAAATAATTAAATTTTCAATTTAAAAAGACAAATTTCGACTAAATTGTCGAATTTTGAACTAGAAAAGATCAATTTTCCACTAAAAATAAAACAGTTGAATTTTTAGTTGAAGAATTCGATTTTCAACCAAACTGATGAATTTTCAGAATGATCAATCTTCGAAAGTTCGACCATAAAAAACAATTTTCTACAAAAAAAGCAAATTTCTCATAAAATACATTAATTTTGAGATTCAGAAATTAATGTTCAACTAAAAATAGAATTTTAACCAAAAAAATCTAAATTTATTTCTAAAAAAGTAGTTACAATTTTAACCTAAGGTGGATTTTGAATTCAAATAATACAACTTTAAAATAAAAATTTAGCTCTGGACAAACAAGTTCAAATTTTAAACAAGTAGTTGATTTTTTTATTAAAAAAGGATGAATTTGCAATGAACAATGTAAACAAGTTTTCTATCATATAATTTAGAAATATTTCTTTTTCGGAATACTACTTCTACTCTGAAGACTGCTTAAAGTACTTTCTTTGTTTAAAATTGAGAAGAGGGAAAATTGTGACGAACTTTGAATTGGAGGAACGATTTTTTTAAAATCCTCTCTTCTCAATCCGAATAGTAATTAGTTTGAATAGTTCCCGTTCCATGTCAGATAAATGAGGAAAAGCAGATAAAACGTGAAAAATACATTTTTTCGAGGAAATTTAGATAATAATTCTTTCTGTATGCTTGGGCTATCATTAATTTGATTATCAAATTTGAGTCAGCTAAAAAAATCTCACAGAGAAAATCTCTCATTTTAAGAATCAGAGTAAAGAAAATTACATTCTTTGAATCAAATTATAATATGTCTTTTTGATTCATGAAAAGAAAGCGGTCATTCCTCGTATTTTTTCGGTCGAATTTTAAATAGTCTAGTTCCAGTTAAATAAATTCCCGGTCATTTCCCGGTCAAGTCGCCACCCTGGAATAGTAATAATAGCACATTTTACTAATGAAATAGACATTTTTATCGCATCTACTAAGAAATAAGTAGATATTTACTATACACTTAGTAGTTTTTCAATCAATTCAAATAGTAATTATTTTGACTAGTTGTGTAGTAGTCTCTACGTGACACTACTTGACACATTCGAACTTTTGGAAATTATAATTATATGATTATGGGAATTTATGATATATATTCTCAGAACTTCATAAAATTTAAGATTTTTTATAAACTTTTCTTTATAAAAAATCTCTCTCATAAAGTTTGATTTTTTTTATAACAGTCGGTTCTTCATAAAAATACGAAACTATAAAATCACTTATTCTTTAGGAAGTCAAATTTATAAAGAACCTGGAAAATTATTAGGTTTTTATAACGTTTTTTGTAAATCTTCGGAAAAATCGACTATGAAAACTTTATATAATTGCACGATAAATATTTCCTGGATCCTGATTCTGGTTAGAAATGAGAGAGTACAAAATAATTTATTACTGGAAAAAATATAGTACTTGGAAATAATTAGATAATAATTTAATTGATTAAAGAAAACATGGTCCGACTGGCGAATAGAGGCATCTCCAGAGGAGGATTCTCAGACGTAATTTAGAGACATGGACACTACAAATTACTATTGCCTTATTTTATATCTACACGAGGTATCGAGAACGACATGACCTTGAAAACAGACATTTTTACTTAACGAAATTCGCCAAGTATCAAGGGATGCCCCTATTTTTTATCAGTGAAATTATTGGAACAACAATACGATGGTTAGCTGCAACAATTAAGACTTATAGGTTAAAAAGGGTCTAATCTCATTAGGCAAGACTTACACATGGAATGATCTATTTCCTCCTCGTTCCCTTTTTGACCCACAATACACGCATGTCCTCACCATTTTCAATTTTTTATCACAATAAAGTACACTTTAATTTTCTTGCACGCGCTGTCCCGACTTAGCATCTTAAACAGTAATCTGCAGTCAGCTGACTTTCAAGAAAATACCCAACTTTACGGCTTCAACTAGGTATGCGTTTGTGACGTCATGATCGTTTCACATAACCTAAAAATACATAGGAATGACTATTGCGCATGCTTATGGTGTTAGTGTGTGTGTGCTGAGCTGAGAGAGTGAGAGAGTGAGAGCTCGTGCCTCGTGCCTTGTGGTCTTGTGGTGTTTGTGGCGTGTAATGTTTGTTGCACCGCGGCTGATCTGGCCGTTTATATTATTTGGACAGTTCATACCTCTAATTTAATTTAGTGATATTGTGAGTGTGAATAACTGAAATTTAATTTTCAATATTGAAGAAAACTTTATTACCGTGCAGAAATCGCCATGGAAGTTATACGCTCGAGTAAGTATTTGTAGTTAACCTAAAAATAATATGAAATCTGTTGACAAATTTATAAGCATTTTGTATTAGATATTTTTAATGTGTCTTGGAAGATTGATGAATGCGTCTTGAATAATAGATAAATTCATTATTTATTCTTTGAACTGTACATGTAGGTTTTGAAGTTAATATAGAAATATGAATCTTTCGAATTCTCGTGTTTTTGTTTAGCCTGACATGACCTGGAAATATAGAAATTTAGATGCGATTTAGATTGGGAGGTTCATTCAAGCAGTAAGTGTCAGTATGTTTATCTTGAGATAGTAGCAATGAAATAAAGCCTTCTTTAAAAGTAACGTTTACTTTTAGTTATTTTTACTTTCTGATTACGAATTAACACAACATCTTTTCAGAACAATTATTTCTGTATTATGCGGTGAGTAAAATCTTGATAATTTTTCAACTGATTACACACACTAGCCTAAGTTGTGTTGTTTTCGTGGATAAGTTTTTTTATGGGTATGTTCGAAACCGGAGATGATCTTGAGATCTTCCATTAGAGTTTTATCTTTTTCCTGATTTTTTGTTCTTTTTATGTTCTCATCAATGCCCTAAAAATGTATGTATTGAATTTTAATATATACAGAATTGTCTTTTTTTTTGTATGAACATCTTTGTACATGAATAAGTGGAAATATTTGAACTCATGATGGGAAAAAACTGATAATTTTATTATTGTATAATAATAATCCATAGATTGTGCCCAATAAAAAATGGAACGGAAGTAAAATAAGAGTTTGATTATATTTTAGAACAGTTGGGAACGATTGTTTTTGATATTGTTAGAAAAAAGTGTAATATATCTTTTATTATACTTATATAAACCAAGAAATAACCGATTAAGTTTGGATGGAAAATCATTAACACATATTTATTCTTAAAAAATACTTCAATTTCGAAACGGGACCTGTGTGCGTTTCGATTGGACGGAATTTTTTTCGCCTTATAAAACCTTATAAACCCTAAAACCTTGATATCTTCTATCAAGTTTCTTTTATTTAACAAATTTAAATTATTTAACTATTGTAACTACATATAACTACTTATTGTAACTCTTTCTCACAGGTTTTCAAGGCGTGTTATCAGAGCTCGACAAAGTGTTAGAAGGAGCCTCGTTTTTATCCATCGACACGGAGTTCACTGGATTAAATACAGGACCAGATGCCACAGCTTTCGACACGCCTTCACAGTATTATTCGAAAATCAGATCCGGTTCCATGGATTTCCTCCTTGTACAGTTTGGCTTATCAGTTTTCTCCTTCGACAAGGAAGCGAACAAGTACTTGAAAAAATCCCCGCTTTTGTTAATCATACAAAGGAGATTCATAGCGATTTTTAATCATAATTCGAATTTTTTACAGGTACAATCAACAGTCCTACAACTTCTACGTGTTTCCACGACCTCTGAATCGGGGAGCTTTCGATTGTAGATTTGTTTGCCAAGCCTCCAGTATTGCTTTCCTAGCTAGTCAAGGCTTTGATTTTAACAAGCTCTTCAACCATGGAATTCCTTACATGACTTCGAACGAAGAGGAAAAACTTCAGAAAAGGCTGGAAGAGAGACAGAGAATCAGGGAGGAAGGGCTTGATTCAGTTCCTATTCCTGATCATGACAAACCTCAAATAGAAGAAATTTGGTGAGAACTTCATTTTTGTCATTAGCAGGTGTTAAAAATGTATTCTCAGAGTTTCTACTCGATTGGGAATAGGAAAAACCGGGAATTTAATTTCATGCCCGGGATTTTTCGAGTTAATTCAAGTGATTTAATGTGATTTTGAATAATTTCAAGTGGCTTCAGATATTTTAAGAGATTTCAAGAGTATAGAAAATCTGCTTCTTTAGATTTCGAAAAATGCTGGTTCCACGTAAGAATTTTCTATATTTTCGAAATTCTTCTTTCTAATTTGTACTGGCGAAGTTTTGGAACTTTTTGATTGCTATAAACCTCGAATCTGATAATAATTAAAAAAATTTCGCTGTCAAAATTGACCTGAACAAGTAATGAACCTTCGAACAGTTAGTTGTTCAGGTCCCTTATCATGAACAGTTAAAAAAACAGTTTAGATCTCAAGCAAAAAGTTGCATGTTTCAGAAAATATAGGTATTTAACCAGGACGAATAAAATTTCAACGATAAAGTTAATTTTGAATCAAGACCGATAAATTTTCAACTGGGGAAGATAGGTTTTTGAGCAAACAGAAACTAGTTAAATCAGCCGTTTCGAAAATTAATTTAAAAAAAGAAATTATTTTTCACCAAATTCATTGAAAAAAGACAGAATTTGGATGAAAAAACATGCATTCTCTATCAAATAGTGAAATTTTCAATTTATGACGGGTAATTTTCGGAACAGAAATATAATAGTCAAATTGTCCGATGAAAATTCAATTTCCAATCAAATGAAAGATGAATTTTCAATCAAATATTTACATTTTCAATCAGAAATGTAAATCTTGAAAAATGTATTCTGAGGAAATGTTTCAATGCCATGCCAATGAGTACATTTTTGAACCGAAAAAATGGATTCTTAACCTGGAAGATTAATATTTCATCAGAAAGACTAACTTTCAACAAGAAACCTAGTTTTTAGCCATATAATTAGATTTTCTATCAAATTGTTGGATTTTTAAGCTAAAAAGACGAATTCTGAAGAAAATAGTTGAAACCTCAACTGGAACAAATTAATCTTTGACCAAACAGTTGCATTTCAAACAAAAAGGATGAATTTTTAATCAAAGATATTACAGGACCCAACACCCCCCCCCCACCCAACCTACCCCGAAAATCCCACCGAGCTAATAGACGA
>WSXT02201995.1:0-18629 GCA_011762715.2 Neuroterus valhalla | reverse complement strand
GGAGATTTCATCAAATCCGCGAAAGTCAATTTTCAAATAAAACCAATACCTTCTCATTCAGAATGAGAATGTAAAAATGAATTGATCACAATACAAAAAGCCTTTCATGTACTCATATGATCAGTTTTCCCTTGATTTTCCAATATTTCTCTGATAAGTCTATGAGGAAGTTAGAAAGGATTTTATGAGTATTGTGCGCATTTCAGAATTCCCGATCCTGGTTCTGTACGACCAATGAGAATCAGAGGAAGTATTTCTAAACTCTTCCTTAAGGATCTCTAGATTGATGGAGCTGTCATCTGTGTAAATGTGCGTATGTGTACGAGAAAGAGAAAGAGCCGCCGTGAACGAACTCATGAGAGTGGAGGAAGAGCAGCCGAGCTGAACAAGCTGTAGATGGTAGGGACTCCATTTGTTGTTCTTCAGTTTCCCCTTTTGCAAACTTTTCTTGCTCAGCTGTTCAATCTGTACGGAGACCTCACCCTTGTTTTTTCCTTGCATATCACGCACGTGAGCCAACGTCCTGAAGGATGATATTCACATCAAAATCCCTTGTACTTTTAATATGGCAGTAGTGCATTTTGACGTTTTTGTAATCTTTTCTAACATTCTTTTGGAAAGCTTCTGTGAATTCTATTATTCAGGGTTTCACCAAATTAGAGGAACAGGCCAGTCTCTTCTCAAGAAACTTATTTTTCACAAAATTCAAGGTCATTCTAGTAGCAACTTTCAAGAAGAAACCTGATAATGACCTTAGTTCCGACCTTGAGAATGTCATTCATTATTTCTTGGAGGTCCATTTTTTTTCAAATGAAAACAGCACTTTCAAACGGATATAGAAAAAACGCGAAATTTGACATTCAAACATGCACATAGGTCATATGTTGCGGATATCCCTAAAGTGACCTTCATTGTTGAATCGTATAATAGACAAGGCAAATTTTCTAGAAAATACGTAAATTTCCAAACGAATTATTGAACTTTCAACCATGAAGGTAAATTTATACTACAGAGACGGATCTTTAACGAAATAAATAAATTCTCAATTACAACCAGATAACCTAACAGTTGCATATTTGGCATTCGACTTTGAAGATGAAGGTCACTTTGAGATCATCTGCAGCCTATAACCTAAGTGCATTTTCATATGAAAACTTTGCGTTCT
This sequence comes from Neuroterus valhalla, assembly GCA_011762715.2. NCBI lineage: Eukaryota > Metazoa > Arthropoda > Insecta > Hymenoptera > Cynipidae > Neuroterus > Neuroterus valhalla. Next base: position 17,464 of record WSXT02201995.1, on the reverse strand, counting down.
TTCGATTGCCGCTGTCAAGAAGGAGCGTTTCTATTTTTGAATTTTTTTTTTCTATTGTTGAGAGTAATTACGCAAATGACCTAGACCTTTGAGAAAAATAGCTCAATTCAGGGGATACGAGCCTGTTTCCCTACTTTTGTGCACCCGTATAATGCATTACGGAGTATTTCATTAAACAAACTATAGTTATTATGATTTTATCTTAATGGTATAATGATAATGATAAAATAATAATGAATTTTATGATTTTATTATTATTTCGTCGAAAATTAATCTCGGGTCATTTTGCCCGGTGTTTTATCATCAGCCACGGACTAAGTCAAGTGCCTGATGAAGTCAAGATGTTAACAATCAAAAAAATTTGAAACAAAGATCGGAATTTGTTGCGCAGATATTTTCGCAGGCACAATATCAAGTTATTGGTGTGATATGAAGTTCGTCTCATAATGATGTTATCACTACAAAGCAGCAGAGTTTGTTGAAGGCAACTTAGGTCACCTCTGGATGCTTTTTTAGAGCTACCAACTATTATTATTGTTATTATTATTACTATTATTATTATTATCAATATTATTATTATTATCTCGTCAGAAATTTTTCTCGGGTTAATTCACCCGGTGTTTTATCACCTGTCACGGACAAAGTCAAGTACCTGATAAAGTCAAGATGTTGAAAATTTAAAAACCAAAGTTTGAAATTCGTCGTGCAGATATTTCGGCAGGCCTTATGTAAACTTACTGGTTTAATCTAAAGTTCGTCTCGTAACAATGGTGTCATTCAAACAACAGCAAAGAGTGTTGAAGGCGAATTGACTCACCTCTGGATGCTTTTTAGAACTACTAATACTTGGAAAGGTTTCAGTCGAAAACTTCTTAATGGTATAGGGAATTCGTTACAATGCAACAGGTGTTCAATAAAACCACTTTTGAGATGCTGCGAGTACCTCAATGCCTCCTAGACGTTCGAGATTCTCAGTGCATCTTGCTCGCTATAATTATGGATCTTGGTCGAATAGGATGCCTGCAAATTTTGGTTAAGTGGATAAGCAATGTCGATGATAGAAACTTTACCGCTACCTGTTTTATGAATCACGATGTCTGGTCGATTGTCTTGGATATGATGATCCGTCTGGATGTTAACATCCTAATATAAGATGTAATCTTTGTTCTTCAAAACAAGAACTGGAATGTATCTGTAGAAAGGCATCTATTCTGTTCAGAGTCCTAGGTTCAGGGCAAGTTGTGGATGTATGATGCCCTTCATGTAAAACATGCTTGCGATAACTTATGGTGCCAACAACCCTGTCCTGAATCGATATCATGAAGCCCTTCGTTGCCGGAAACAGGACGCCTTTTTTCAGCCAAGTATGAGATGCCTCTTCATCCACTTCATATTGATCAAGGGTTTTGAGGTGCTCACCATGGATAGCTTTTTGGCTCCTCTGCGTTTCCAATGCCTATCTGGTTTCTGCCCTAATATTCGAGGCTTCAACTTCGGACAAACTCAAGGGCGTGTAATCAAGATCTGCTTCACAGATGAGTTCTTAGAGCGCAACATCTCGTTTGCTGACAGAATACTCTCGCAACTGTGTAACTTCCGACACACAAAGCTGGTTGCCATTTCAACGCAAATAGTTCTGTTTATCCTATCAAGGTCCTCGTTGACCGTTTTATTCGCCCAAAAGAATACGTTAGAACAGGAAACGCATAGGTGTTGATTGCCCTGATTTTGTTGGGAGAGTTGAGAGAACTTTTGAAAACCAATCTGAGACTTCGAGTGAAAATAGTCAGTAGGCTCTTCTTAACAATCGTATGCTGTATACCTTTGGACGCAACACGTGAAGAGAAATGGTACGTCTGCGCGCTCCGCACTGAGTCGGTCATCTGCTCTGATGCGTGCACGCCTGAATGCTTATTTTGGGCAGCAAGACGGCGCTAGTGTTGTCTCAATGCGCGCCAAACTCTTCCGGCAGATAATCCGCCGAGCTCTCGGAAAGTTTTCAAACCATCGTCTCCCTCGGAGTTCGAGTGTTCGAACTTGGGCGGATTATCCGCCGATTGCTCGAGCGCGTGAACGAATGAGTTGACTTGCAGCGTCACACGCCGAGAAAACGGGCATTTTAGGCGTCCACGCATCAGAGCAGAGGACCGTCTCAGTGCGGAGTGCACAGACGCACCATTTCCCTTTCCGTGAAGAATGCTCAGATATTCATAGGACTCACCCTGAACCATTGCCTCTATATGGTCCTCATTCTCGTTCACCGATTCTTCAGTTTCCCATTCTCCCCGATTGAAATGCATTGTTCTGCATTTATCTAGTTCAAACTCTATGAGGATGTCATTTGACAACTGACTAATGACATTGATCACATGCTGCAGTTTTTGGTTTGAGCTAGAGTACAACTTAAGGTTATACATGTACAGGAGATTGGTCAGTAAATGACCATCCTCGTAAATATGTATTTTGAATCAATGAGACATGCTATTTAGTGTTTGACTCAATGCCTTCGTCGCTTAACAGAACTGGAATGCACTGAAGGAGTCCTCTTGAAAGATACCCATCGTAATGTGAATCGGTCTAGTTGTCCTTGGTTGTCTATAATCAGAGTAATTGATTTAAAGCATAATTGCACGAACTAGGAGGTCAATTATGCATTGGAAGATCTTGTAAATTCTTGAAACTTGAACCAAACAGTCATGTTTTACGGAAGGGAACGCTTGCTTGTAGTCAATGCAAGCCATGTGCAAGTATCTTTGATCTTTTCCAGCTTGCGTCATGGCCACAGCTTCGATGGTAACTAGATCTTTACTGCATCACGAGTTTTCATAACATTTTTTCTTGCTCTTTGGTTAGGATGTTATTCTCATCATAAAGATGGTAAACCTTATCTGCGATAGCCGCTGTAAAAACTTATAAATCTTTGGGAGACAGGCGATTGGTCGGAATTCAGATGGGTTTCGATTGTCTGGTTTTTTAGGCAACATATACGTGGTTCTTCCGAACACAAGGTTTGGCATTTGATCAGGATGTTCGATGAATTTCTGGACACTCCTCGCCAATGCAATATGTACACTTCTAAGGTACTTGACTAAAAGTTCTGCGCCGTGTCCGGACCTAGAGCGTTCCAATTATTGGGTCTTTCAAAAACCACTGTATCGTCCGAGTCTGTGATGGTAACAGGCTCCATTACAGGATTTGTGCTTGTCCTCTCCTGCTCTAGATGGAACTTCGAAGCATCCAAGATGCTTCTGTTATTCTTTCCCCAAACAACTGACAAGTAGTTGGCCATGTTTCCAAATTCAGGAGTTTTGGTGTTAAGCTGCATGTTCTGCTCATTAATTAGTTCCCGATAAAACCTCCTTTCGTCTTTCTGAAAGTTTCGATTTTTCTGCCTTCTTGCACTACTCTTGTTGTATCGAAGCAGTCAAAGTCTTGTCCGATGAGAATCTATTATCTCATCCAATATTATTGGTGCCAATGTCTCGATGTTCCGATGGTAAATGATATTATGTACATGGAGTATCAGCTTTCTGTTTCCATTTCCTTTCCTATATTGGGTCAGTCGACAGAATTTGCGCCTTACTTTGCTGACATCTATATTCCACCTGATTTTCCATGGGGGATCACGTTTCGACCTTGGGGCAAAGACTGCATCTGTAGGCCTTATTCTTTGACCTAAAGTTCCAATGACTGCCAAAGCAGCACCGAAATTCCTTTTGAGGTGCTGCAGTTTTTTAGGGATCTCGCTGTTTAAATAAACATTAATATTGATGTACGGATGTAGTTCAAGTAGAGCCGGCTCTTGTTCTGCATCCCTAGCACCTATGCACTTAGCTCCGATAAGCTCTCCAACATCCACATCTCCTATAGAGATTACATTATCAAGAAGTAGCCAAATTATTAGGTGTCATTTTTAATACAATTGAATCAGAATAACATGAATTAACTTGCAATGATTAAATTTCACTGGGATGTCTAATTCTTTTGAGAGTACAAATTTTCTCCTCTTCAGAATAAGTATTGGCTTCCAGGCTCTTCACACAAAGAACACAGTATAGCGGAACATTCTCCAAATAATGAATGCTCTTTTCTACTTTCAGTTCTTCGTATATACGACCAGATAGGCCTTTAAAATAGATTCAGTTTATCACAGAAATGCAAGTTCTGAAAATATTTCTTGATAATTAATAGGTATGAAGTAAATTCTAAATACCTCCCCCTTTTTAAAATGTATCTCACATTTATCATTTCATGTAATTATTATTTTTATCAATCACTATTTCTTTGTAAGTTCAAGTAACATAGGTTTTCGAATGATTATTTCTAGGTTTTATGATTGATTAACAATTTTCTCACGCTACTTCAATTAACGTTTGTCTCAGGCGATGGCAATACAAAAGTGCTCACTTTTGATCAGACATCCAAATACTGCATTCCTTTTCTACACGGACATATTGATGTTATTGTAAAAATCTTAACCTCACAAATAGCGCCAGTACCATTCCCTGGATCTTATACTCCTCGGTTTATGGGTTTGATTCACGCTGCCTATCGTTTTGGATTGCTTCAAATATAATACATTTTATGACCCTTTTCTGGGGAGTTATGCCAACATGAGACACTGTCATAACGACTCGCACTTTTGATATCTCTCATTTCTAACCTTAGATATTAAAAGTTGCATTCTGTTGCAGTATCGTGCAGAAAGTACATGTTATCACATGTCGCACATATGGGTAATTCTCCAAATATGGGGGACTTTTAAAATAAGTAAATTTTTTCAAGAAAACATTGTCAAAATTGTATTTTGTGATTAAAAATAGATTCATATTCATATTGAAGGCTTGTTGAGCTTTTCGACGCTACGCTTTATCTTATCATTAAATTTTTTTTGATAAAATGAATGAATCTTTGATTCTAGTTTGGAAATCGAGAATTTCACGTAGAAATCACATTTTTTCCTTTGCAAATGTCATAAGTTGATATAATAACATTATTCACAATTTCATGATAACAGATGATAGTAATTTTTGGATATTATTCCTTTTTTTGTTGTCGTAACAATCAATTTTGATAAAAAACATGAAACTGTTCTTAATTTTGTGATAAAATAAATTTCCTTAATAAAAAAAATTTTTAATTACCAGTTTTTAATTTTCCATAAAAAATAATAATTACATCTGTAACACCCGAGTGAAAATGCTTCCACTTGGTTCCCACTTGAATTTCCCCCAATGAAGTTGTAGTGGCAAAGAAGTGAAGACGAAATTCTACGTCTCAGTTCTGAGACGGAGTGAGACTTGATTGCACGTCTTGAGACGAGTTTCTACGACTTGAAGACGAATTTCTACGACTTGAAGTCGAGTTTTCATATCTTGAGTCAATTTTATTTATGGCTTTAGGATATAAAATGGTTGCCTGCAGACCAGGGCAGGTATACCTGCCCTGACGAAAAGGGTCATCCTTGTTGTTATGAAAGACAATTCTTATTTATGGTTAAAAAATTTTGTATATTTTTATGCAATTTCTATATTGAATCAATTCATGTGAGGACTTTCAATCGCATTATAATTATTTGTCGGAGATTTCGAAATTTTTGTCCGTTTTTGCGTGCTGCTTACCGTTTAGAATATCCTTATAAATATTGGCAATTTTAATCTTTTTGAAGCAAATTTTTTACTGCTATATTCTTGAAGATCCGCGGATTCTGAATTTTCAACTTGGAAATAACTAATTCAAAAAATTAGGAATTTTTTACCCATCAATTTTAATCCTCCACATCTTTCAACTATCCCGAGTGAAAATATTTCGACTTGGCTTCGCCTCAATTTCGCCTTGAGTTCGACTTCAAGACGAGCATGTCTCGCTGCGTCTTAAAATTGAGTCGGGACATAGAACTCCGTCTTGGTTTTATGGTCACGAGTAGCAAGTCGGCGATTACTCATCTCAAGTCGAGGCTTGTCTCAAGTCGAAGATAGTCTTGGCTCCAAGGTTTGACTCCATATAGTTGACAGATGTGGAGGATTAAAACAGATGAGTGAAGAAATTCCTAATTCTTAAAATTAGTCACTTTCAAGTTGAAAATTCAGAATCTGTGGAACGGTGAGTAGTACGCAAAAACAGACAAAAATTTCGAAATCTCCGACAGTAAATTACAATGCAAATGAAAGTCCTTATTTGAATTGATTCAATACATGAATTGCATAAAAATATACGAAATCGTTTAACAATAAATAGGAATTTGCTTCCATAACAAACATGACCCTTTTCATTAGGCCAGGTATACCTGCCTTCAGGCAAACATTTTACTGTCTAAAGCCATAAAAAATCGACTCAAGTCGTAGACACTCGTCTCAAGACGTAAAATAAAGTTTCGCAATCCAAGTCAAAACCAAGTCGAAGCATTTTTACTTGGGGTAAGTCGAATGTAAGCAAGAAAAGAGAAGTACATGCCAAGTAATGTAAAGTTACAAATAATGGAGCACTTGACAACATTTATACCAAAGTTGATAGTAGGAGGGCTTTTCCCAAAAGCTGAACATAGACCCTAAGTACAAATTTGGGGATTCTACGTCTTCTATCCTGAATCTTTCTAGAACCTAAAAGCCTAAAGGAATGTTTTCGCAGGAAACAGTTTCCTTTTGCTACGAACCCTACGCAAGCCTTCCAAGCCTCAATACATTTCACGCTCAAGGTTTTCGACCTTCCTCAGCCCGTTATGAATATCGACAGTGTATCAACATGTGTTCTCAATACAAGAGAATTTTTCGTTAGTCATAATGGTAGGATATGCTCATTTAAGTTGCTGTCATCCAGCAGATATCATAATAATCGGACGTGAGGTTAGTTAGTGAGAAACTCCATTTTAGACGAAAAATCTTAGACGTGGAATGCATATAATCTAGGGGTACGATTCTACCTTATCTTGAATTCTAATAATTTCTGTGCAAAAATTATACCCCCGTTGTTTGAACCAAAATGAGCAAGATAAAGATGCTTCTGATTCATTACTGCTTTTCCTCTAAACGTCTGTCACCACAAGGCATTAGCCATGTGCAGGTATGTCGACGTCACATTCATGAGAATGTTTTATCTTCTTTTTCCTCACTGCACGAGCCCTGTACAACGATATGACGAATGCATGACGTACGCCATTGCGGTCGCGCGGAATATCAGCTAGGCACGAGCAGAATGCAGAATCAGAGCTCGATATGCACGTCGCTCTGCGTACATTTGTTTTGGGGATCACGTGACATAAAATAAGAGATATGTAACCACAGTAAAAAAATTACATGCCATGTTATTTTCTATTCAGTATCAATATAATTGCACAACAAAATAAGACATTTATGCCAACGAATATTTTCAAAAGAATCAATTTGAATTGCATTCTAGAAAGTTGAAAATGAATTACTCGGATCATGAAGAATTTCGGTAAATGCAAGTGGATTCAAAAAAACTTTATTAGGTTTAAAAGAATTATGAAGAGTTGAAGGGAAATCGACCGGACACGAGAAAATTCTAATGAATTCAATGGAACTTATAGTTTTTACGTATATTAAGAGTATTTCGAGAGAATTCATGGAACCCAGAGGGATCCTTGGTAATACAAGCGTTCCTCAGAAACCTAAAGTGAAAGCAAGATAGTAACAGAGAATTAGAGCAATCTCAAGGAACGTGTACAGAATTGGGAGAAGAAGGAGATTGATGAGAATTCAAGGAAATGTGAAAGGCTTTCATCGGATTCAGAGGAATCCGGAAGACTTTCGGAAAATCCAGAAGAAATTTGGTAAAATCCAAACGAATTCAAGTAGATTTCATGGATTATTGACTTACAACACAATTCCAATGAATGCAACAGGATTTATGAACAATAATTTCAATTTCCTTAGAAATTCATTCCGCATCGTTGAAACAGAACGAATCGTCTATCACTTTTGTATCAGAAATTCGTTATTGATATTGCATTTAACAATTCACTCAAGTCCAAATACGAACATACTTTTTCTACAAACTTCAATTCATACAAATAAATGTAAACTAATGTCCCTAAACAATCCTGACCGTAAGAGGAATCGGCGAAGCGTAAGGACAACTTCCTGATCTGATCAGGCCGATAGCTTACGATGAGGGTAAGTCAATTCAGCAACGCTTATACTTAACCAAGTTTCTAGAAATTTGGCTAAGAAGCGTACTCGGCTACTACTAGCATACGTTTCAAATTATATAATTAGAGCCTGATTAATGAGTTCTTGTCGAGAAAAGAAGTTGTATTTAAATGTCAAAAATTGTACAATTCCAGAATCATAATTCAAGTACGCTATAGATTAGGTCATAAGTGCGCATTACAGTAACTTCTTCACATTGATTGATTAGAGTGCGGCAGTTAAGGTAAATGAGAAACTCTCAGGAGTATACAAATCGAGATAATTGAAATTACACAATATTTTATAAGAAACTTCAATAACCCTTTATTAGATCTTCAACAATGAAATAAATGGTTGATTTCACAACTCCAAGCTGGATATTTTTTTCAAGAAACGTTTCAATTTTCAAAACTCACAACGTTTGAAGCCTAATTCAGAACATAAATGTATGTGAGATGTAATCGTCTTGAACGAGGCTATCACATAACTACCATCAAACTTCAAACAGGTAAGTTCGTTTGATCGTTTAATTATATTCAAAGCGACGTTTTTTCAAGATCACAACGAAGATGTTTAGAGAATATATTTTCAAGTTTGGTTTTACATAATTTATTTCTGAAGCAAACCTCAATTTCAATATGTACTTGAAAAGTGCAGAAAGCTTAAACAATATACATGCGAATTAAATTACAATTATATTATTATCTATTTTGTTATATAGTTAACGCAAAGCTATTCATATTTGCTTATACACCTACTAAAAATTTGAGTAGCTACAGGTGTGAATGGTTTTTAAACAAAAATGAATATTTTCCTATTTTCGCCTCTGAGATCTTTAGATTTTCCCAGACATGCAAATATAGTTTTTGCGATTCATAAGTTAGGCTCTTCTCTGAAATACGGTAGAATTAGACTGGTTGAAGACTGCCAGGCTCAGAAGTTTTAACAAGGTCTGGTTTTTTATCTCAATAGTCAAAATGTTTTCAATATTGAATAAAGATAGTGTTTGGGCCCGATGAGCTGTACAGAAGCTAGGAGAAACACTGTTTTTTCCGCAATCTCTAGCAATTCTAAATATTTCAAAGGATACAACTCTCCTACGAAATCTAAAACAGGAGCAGCATCCTATGTACTTTCATATTTGGGCCTTTGTGGTCTTAAATTACAAACACCTTCAAATAATCTTTTTAGTACAGATGAGTTTGACACCCTTCTCTTGTGGGTGTTGTATATCCCTGCGAGGCGAAAATAGTATTTAAGTGATGCACAGTGGTCTGGAGGTCCCGAAAAGTTGGCCACAAATCGAATTTTCAACGGAAAAGCGCGAAAATCGGTAGAGTATGGTTTTTGGGGTGGAGGCATTCAAATATGTAATCAAAATTTCAAAAAACAAAATGGCCGATCCGCAATGGCAGACCGATTCTCGACAGAGTGCCATGACGCTCGCGAAAACTTGCATTTGGGGGTTTTTGAGGTCAAGGAATTCAAATACGAGGTTAAATGACGAAATAAAAATTTTGATTATTACATTCTCATCAGAGAAGGTATTAGATTTGTGTAAAATCTAACCCCCCGTTTTTGTAAAATGTCTACGTTTTAAGACCCCCTGAAGCCGAGAAACAGTTTTTTACGAATGTGTCTGTCTGTCTGTATATCTGTCTGCATGTATGTCTGTCTGTTAGCACGATAGTTTTCGGAAAAACTAATCGATTTTATCGGACTTTGGTACACTCTTTAGGTGTCAGAAACTGAAGGTCAAGTTCGTTAGCCAGCTATTTTGGATCAAAAATAAAAGAGTGGGAGCATTTTGAAAATTTTTTTGACCATTTTTTCAAGACTCGATAATTGTAAGTACAGCTTTCTGTAGTGAGCAATAATTCGAACAATTTATTCTCATGACGTTTTTGGACGAGAGCAAAATTGCCAGAGTTATGGCATTTTCAAAATTCGAAAATATAAAAAAAATGAGAATTTTTAGGTAAACAACGGAAGATATGAAAAAAAGTATGGAAGAAAAGATGTTTCTTTTCAGAAGCCCTACAAGATGGATTTCACAACTTTCTGAATTTTCTCAAAAAATCGCAAATTCCAATTTTCGTCGCATAAAAAATAATGAAAAATAGAAAGATTCCTTTTTTGGTCAAACTACGTGAGGTACGGGAAAATATAAATGAACTAAAGTTGCGCATCAAAAAAGGATGTACAAATTTGGTAACAATAACTTTTTGATAGGACAAGTATTAGAAAAAATCAAATAGACGCAAGTTTTTCAGCAGGAAAATATCTCTATATGTGTTATCAACTTTTTTAACAGGATACGTATTTTTCATTTCAATCACCCGAAAAATATCTGTAAATTTGTTATGATTTTTCCCATTAGGCGCGTAGTTTTTGTTTTAATCGTAGAAAATAAAATTGAAATTGAAAAAATTGAACTTCTAGAAAAACTACACAACATGTGAACAAAATTTGGCAACAAAACCCCTCCACCGTTTTGGACAAACTTTGATCGAGTGCGCAGCACAAACACGCGATGAGAATGTATTCGTTAAAGCCGGAGGAGCTTTAACAAAAGAAAATTCACACTCATCAAATCGAAGCAGTCGACATTGAGCTTTTAAGTTTTAAAAGCTTTACATATAACTGTAGGGAAGTACAAAGGCCGAGCGCGTAGCGAGAGGTAAATTCATAACCGAGCGCGGACGGCGAGGTGAGATTACCATTAAGCGCGAAGCGCGAGATCCGAAAGACGCGCACCCTAGGCGCGCTCAAACTTGCGAGCAAAGCGAGCCGCGCTCGAAGCGCGCGATGAGAATGTACCCGCGCAGCGGGCAGATTCTTTTTCATTATTTTTTGTGCGATCGGAATCGGAATTTTCGATCTCTCGAGGAAATTCAAAAAGTTGTATTCACGATCTTGGACGGCTCCCAAGAAGAAACTTTCTTCTCATTCTGACTTTTTTTTCAATTTTCGTTTTTTGGATAAAAATTCTCATTTTCGTTTATATATTCGAATTATGAAAATTCCACAATGCTGGAAATTTTGTTTTTATCAAAAAAACTCGTAGGTATGAATTCTTTCACTTTTCATCCATTACAAAAAGCCGTTCTTACAATTTTGGAGTCTTGGGAAAAAAGTCCAACGAAATTTTCAAAATGCTCCCCCTCTTTCATTTTGGATCCAAAAAAGCTGGTTAACGAACTCGACTTGTCTTTTAGGTCCCTCAAAATGGGTGCCAACGTAGATTCGAATATGATCATTCTTTCGAAAGTTATCGAGTTCAAAAATGATTTCTCATTATTTTTGGTGCGATCAAAATGGGAATTCTCGATTTCTTGAGAAAATTCACAGAGTTGTATTCAGGATACTGTAGGGCTCCCAAGGAAAAAGATTTTTTCTCTCTGACTTTCATTTCAATCTTGCGTTATTTGGCTTAAAATTCTCATTTTCTTCTATATCTTTAAATTTTGAATACACCATAACTCTGACGATTTCTTTCTATCAAAAAAAATGATTGAGATAAATCGTTTCACTTTTTACGTGCTAAAAGAAATTGTACTTACAATTTTTGGTACCCCAAAATGTGTGCTAAAGGGCAATTCAATCCGATTAGTCTTTCAAAAGTTATGGAGTATAAAGACGACAACGAAAACGACGACAACGACAACAGACAGACAGACACAAACGTGGAAACTACTTTTTTGGAATCAGGAGGTCTCAAAACGTGGAGATTGCATAAATTCCGTGCGATAAATGTCTACCTGGCCCAATGACGAGCGCGCGCGAGCGCTAAAAACCGATGTTAACGAATGGTGCAAACATGTGCAGCAAAATTTCAAAAATTCTTGATTAATTGGCCTTTAGTTAGGTAATCCAATTTGAATCTTGAGTGACACGCGTTAAACTACAACTATATGAATAGGTTTTTGCAAAGACAGAGATTTTTTTATGTGTTACTTAAAAATATCTTGATAGTCCACATAACGAAATAATCACATTAAAAACTCATTATGCATACCTTCAACAGTCTTACCCATAATAGAACCAGAAATTTAGATTAATAATGTAAGGTAATACCACTTACAACTGAGTGCGAACTTTGACGTTGCGGAGCACGCTTTGCGTAAACATCTGAACAGCTGACTTTGCAGCTCTCCCTACAGTCGTGTAGGTAACTCAGCGCGCTTTCTATTTGCCATTTGATGCATAAATATGTCAATAATGAACTAGTGTACTCGAAAGCGCGAAAAGAAAAAGTTTGATTTTCAATTTATGGCCAACTTTATGGGTACTCCAGATCACTGTGCGATGGTTTAAATTCGTTTGGACATTGAATCAGTAGAGACTTGAACATGGGATATCATGGCTGTGTAGACCAAAGAGGCGCTACAATAATTCCTATTGTCTGATCGTGTAAAATTTTCTTTAGCGTAGGAAGGAAGAACGAGAACGTTCGGAAAGCGTAGAAGTATTGCTTCTGTCATGGAATAGTAAATTCGTCAACAGCAAAGGCACCGGGATCTCTATGCCATGAATAGTGATGATAAATTTTTTTTAACTCACGAAACAAAAAGATCTATCTCAAGCTCACCATAGACATTCACTGTTTCTTGATAAGTAGAGCTGTTCTTATGACAAATATAGGTTCAAAAAGTTGAAGGTGTACTTAAACCTTCACAATGAGCTCTCCAGCTGGCCAGGGAAGCATTAGAACTGATTTCTCGTTCAAATGAATATTTCTTTATTTGATAAGATTCACTGATTGAGTATACCTTGCACCAATTGGAGTCATATTTCAGATCCTTAGATAGGTTCATTCTCTGCTCCTTATCGCCATCACTGAAGAGTAATGCTATAAAATTCTCGCTTTTGAATCGTGTGCAATACAACCACGCGTACAAAATTGCTGGACAGCAAGCTTCTCAAGATCCTTACGACTTAGCGAACTCCTTTATTGTACGTTTGGCTCTTCTGGAAAATATATCGACTAATTATCCTAAATGATTACTTTTCCCATCAGGATTTCTAATTTTTCGAAAAGTCTCACAATTGATATCTATGGAAGCTGTCAGAACACCTTGGGTTAATAATTTTGAAGCGGTCCGAATATATTCCATTTATAAGTGTGAAGTATTAATGGAAATATTTAATTTCCAAGGATTCAATATGAATCTCCAAGATTGATCTGGTTCCTGTATCGTAAAATGAGAGGATAGAAACTGACCTTTACAAGCCTTTCAATGTTTGGAAAACACCTTTCCGCAGAATCTCAACTATTGATGATTTTGTAATGGAGGAGTACGTAGAGAAAAAAAAGGAGTTTAGGTTGTTATGTAAGAGAGAAGAGCAAGGGAATAAGTGAGAAGATCGGAAGTTAGGAATGGAGGGAGTTTTTCAAAGACTCCTTTCAGGGCTCAGACGAACAGAAGATATATGACGGAAGTAAAAGAACGAGAGAGGAAGGAGGGTCAGAGTAAAGTGACTATGAGATAGAGTTGCAAACGATCAAATTAAGAAGGTCGAAGCCTGCTGGCTTGGACGGCGTGCAGAACAATGCGTGGATTTTTGACATACCAGCTGAAAGAGACAGGCTGAAAGAGGTAGTTAAGAAGTAATGAAGGGGCGAGGGATTTTCAGGAGAGTGGCGGGAGGGTCTGATAGCACCATTGCATGAGAAGGGGGATAGGGACAGGCGGGAAAATTATAGAGGAATAACATTCATGAACACGGCGTACAGTGTACGCAATGGTATTAGCAAGGAAGCTACTGAATGATGTCGAGGAGAAAGGCATATTGACAGAGACGCAGGCGGGATCTAGAGTGGATAGGAGCCCTATAGACAATATTTATGTTTTGAAGCACGTGGTGGATAGAGGAATAGTTCCTGGATGGATGGAGGGTTGAGGCAGGGATGTCCGATCAGCCCAACGCTTTTCGCGATCTTAATCGCTGACATGGAGAGGAAGCTATAGGAAGTAGTAGTTCGGGGAGTGAGGGTAGGAGGGGTTAGAATTTGGTTGCTTGCGTATGCAGATGACAAAGTGTTGCTGGCAAAAAGTGAGGGAGTATTGAAAGAGATAATAAAGAGGTTGAGAAGGTACCTAGATAGGAGTCGGTTAGAGTTAAATGCAGAAAAAACAAAGTTAATGGTGTTCAGGAGCGAAGGTGGAAGGGATAAGAGAGGGAATTGAAAATGAAAAGGGACGGCGGTACAGGACGTGAAAGAGTTTGTGTACCTGGGGTTCCTATTTTGGAGGAATGAAGGAGTGAATTGATATAGGAAGGAGAGGGTAAGGAGGGCAAATGTTGTTATGAGGTAGGTTTGGGTATTGGGAAAGGAAATGTTTGCAGATAACTTTGAAAGGAGAATGAAGCTGCTTCACTCCCTTGTTATGAGTGTGCTACTGTATGAAGTATAGGTGTGAGGGTGGAAGGAAATCGAGGGGGTAAATGGGGTTCAGGAAAGGTATATCAGATGGACAATGGGGTTGGATAGAAGTACAATTGGTTGTATTTTGAGAAGAAAGACAGGGAGAACGAGTTCGAAGATTTTGACAGGTAGCCGGGCATATAATTATGGGGAGAAGTTCATGGAGGAGAAGGGAAGTAGGCTGGTGAGGGAGTGTTGGTGGCAGAAGGAGAACAGGAGAGGAGAGGGGAAGATAAAGGATAAGAGAGAAAGGTGTTTCCGAAAAAAGGTCTGCATGAGGGTGAAGTGAGAAGAAGTCACGAAAAGGGGAGAGAGGTGTATGAGATGGTAAAGAGGAATAGCATGGTGAGATAGGAGGCGGAGGGGAGGAGTGGATAAAAGTGTCAAGGTATAATGAGAAATATGGGTGGACTATGCCAATGACGAGAGCACGGTATTTGTGTGAGAAAGGAAGCCAGGAGATAATAGCGAGAATGAGATGTGAAAGCATGGAGGGTTTTAATAGGTTCTGTCTTTCGCAAGAGAAGAGAATGTGCGAGTTGTGTGAAAAGAGGTATGCAAAGGTGGAACGCTGGTTGGAAGAATGTGAGTAGGTGAAAAGGAGTAGAATGAGAATGGAGGGAATACTGATGGAAAAAAGGAGAGAAGAGAGGATCGTATAGGCGAAGGGGGTGTTGGGCAAGATGGAAGAAAAGAGAAGGAAGAGAAAGGAGGAATGGAGATGATTGTGTAAGAAGGAAAAAAAGTAGATGTGAGAAAGATGTAAGTAATGTAAATAGTAGGTAAGGAATAGCAAATAAGGCATAGTTAATGAGGAATGGGTATAGGAACCGCGGAGGCAGAGTTTGGCAATGCGAGGCTGGCGAAATATAGGGAAATGCGTGCAAGGCGAAGCGAGGAAGGCAAGGCAATGGCAGCGAGAAGAATAAACGTTTTTCTATCCATCTATAAAATTAGACATTTTCTCAGCTTCAAAATTTGGGAAAGTCATCAAAGTAAAGTATAACCAACAATTATTTCCAAACAATAAGGAGTACCCATTAAGTGGAGTTCTTGGCTCAAATTATTTTTTCAACCAAAATTAATTTCAAGGACGAAAGAAAAATGGAGCAGAAGATATTATTTTTTATCTTTATTTAATAATATTATTTATTCATTCAGCTACATTATAATAAGTATATCCAAGGGTGCTCGAAAAAAAGATTTTCGAGCAACAGGGCAGGTTAAAACTCCCTTCAAAGTTTGCACTTCTGAAAGACGAAATTGCATTTTTTTTTAATTCGAACATCGAATATCAATACGTGTCTCCTGACACTTAAAAATCCAACTTGATTAACATAGGGAAACTTTGGATTTTCGAAAAATCGAACTCATACACTATGGTATGATCGAAACGTGACAAGTTTTTTAAGAGATTTCAAATGAGCGCCTGGGATGTATGATGTACAAATTTGATTTATTTGAACATCTATTCACTCCCAAACAATGTAAAAAATATTCGTATTTTCTGATTACAATATAATAATTTGTAACTGTTCGTTGTGAGACATTTTTTCGGAAACGTTTTGTTAATATTTAAACAATTAGTTATTGTTTATCTTCGAAATGTCCCGAAATTGAGCCAGAGATGTTCACTTTTCCTAAAAATTGGTATGCTTTGCTATTTTTATTTTTAATTTGTTAAAATAATTTTTTCTTGCTCGAGTGATTTGTTGTTCTTGATAACTTGAAAGAAATTGAATGAAATAGAATACGTTTAATTGCTTTTCTGCTTGCATAGCGTATAGAAAGGATCGGTTTTTCTGAATGAAACATAATAGTTAATGCTTTCAAGGAGTATTAAAATCTGTTGAGAACGACGCGTCATTGTTTAAGCAAATCCTGTCCAGTGATGATTGGACAATGATGAGAGAAACAAGCACCAACGGCCACCAAGGTTAACACAAAAATATTCAGAATGACTGCAGCGCTTCTTTCATTCGCTTATATAAATTGAGCAAACCCTTTGTCACGCCCAGTAAATTACCGAGCTTATTGCAAGGGTCAAAATTATTTCTCCGTGCAATTATACCTTCTCTCGAAGACTCCGATGATGTTTAATTCAATCTGTCAGACTAAAATTGATAGTTTCCAGAATGTTCGCGCATTGCAAGTCCAATCCATCCCTGTTGCACCTGTGCTCCCTTGCTATGGCGAGACAAGGATAGTTGCTCCTCCGTGCTGTCTCTTTCACACCCGTGCTTGTGATCCTCTATCTCTTTCGCGCTAGTACTGGCACGTCAATTAAGCTGCCGGATTGTCAAAAGAGGGCACGCAAAATTATTTCTTGGAGAGTGGGGTGACCCCTGGCCACTTGAAAATGAGGTTAAGAATCTTCAATTTTTAAAAGTTCATTACCATCCAGAATTTCATTCCTTTTCTTGAAATCAAAATTGATCTTTTTTATTCCAACTCGCGACAGCTTAGCCAATTTCCGGAATCGACTAATCAATCAAAAAATAAAGCACGTATTTTAGTAGTATTAGAATTATCAAAGCATTGGGCTTTCACAAATATATGAGTAATGTTGCCTTAGGTAAAATGATTTAATTATTAAATAATATGCACCCCCTTCTTTGTTATTGGAGGACTGAATTGTTGGGTTATTCAAAACTATGCAATATTTTTCATATTTTTGTTTATGACTGATGCTTTGATTTTACCTGAATACTTCATTGGTTTTTATCTTTGACGCTGGGGAACTGTGGGAGGAATCACAGCTAATGAAACTCGTTACAGCTCGCGCGCGAGACCAAACCCTATCGCTGCTTTTGGCAAAGAAAACATCCACCGCGGGCAAAGAGGCGCTGCTGTATCAAAACAAAACATGGCTGCCTATGGGGAACGG
>WSXT02201984.1:0-18631 GCA_011762715.2 Neuroterus valhalla | reverse complement strand
TCTCTCTCTCTCTCTCTCTCTCTCTCTCTCTCTCTCTCTCTCTCTCTCTCTCTCTCTCTCTCTCTCTTTCTCTCTCTGCTCTTCGAGTCGTCCATACAAGCCGTTGGACCGACTGTATAATTAACTATCGGTCCTCCTCCCTTCCATCCTCATGTGGAGAATGGGGATCGATCAGCCAGCCACTGGATGGAAGGACCACACTGCTGCAATTTAGGAAGCTTTGGATCGCTGATCCAGGGAACTTGGATCGTATCACATGCCCCTAGATAGCTTGGAATAAATCCGGACGTTAATGACATCACGAACGAGAAGAGAGGAAATGGAGAGAGAATTTCATGAAGTTACGCCTATGAAGCCAAAGCCCTCTTCATCTTTTTATTCTTCTTTCGTATCGTAATATCCTTGTTAGGAGATTACCTCGTTTTCGGTTATTGCTCCGTTTATACTTTGATTAGAGTCCTTTTTATTTTTCTTCTTCCAGAAGAGGATATAAAATCTTGAGGAAAACTTGGGCATGGATATACTTTTTATTTTTTATTATTCTTTAGATTGCTCATTCATATTTATATCTATATATTTATGTATTCATTTATATATTTCTATAGAATTTATTATTTATTTATATTGTTTACTGTTTCTTATCTTTTCCATTGTTTATTCAACAGGAATTTATATGTCTACTATTTGGCCTAATTGTGGATTTTCCGAATAAATTCAGTTTGGATTGTAATCGAAAACAGGGCAAATGTTTAAAAATAGTTTTTTTGGCATATAAGGAAGAAGAAAATTGTCCATTGGGATAAAAAACATAGTGACTTGTTGTTCGGGCATTTTAATCCCGGTAAAAAAAAACATTGAAAGAATAAAATTTTGGAAACATTCATGCACCACTCAACGGAAAAATTATACAAGATATCTTTACATAAATATCTTGTTTTATTTTTATACTAGGTGGCGCATGAATGTTTCACGAATTTTTTATTTTATTTTTTCTTTCAAATTTTATGGAATCTTTTCATATTCCTCAAACAATTTCAAATTTCTGGAAATTCATTAAACTCTCTTTAATTGCCCTTAAATGTTTCGAATACTTATATTATGCTTAGAAATTCCTTGACAAATTTCAAAATACCCTGATATCTTTGAAATCTTCGAAAATTCCTATGGAGAACTTCAATCTCTTAAAAATTGAAATTCTTTGGAATCCCTTCAAATGATTAAAATCATTCACAAATTCTTTGGAATTTTTAGAAGTACACTAAATTACTTCCAATCCTTCAAAATTCTTTAAAACTCCTTGAAAATTTTTTGAGTCTCATCAAATTATGAGAATATATAAAAAATTCTTCGAAATTTGTTTTTAAAGCTCTTGAAAATCCCTTGGAATTTTGAGAGATGCGCCGAAATCTTATGAATTCTTTGAAATCTCTGAATCTATTGATATTAACGAAAAATTCGTTGAAATATTTGAAAATATCCCAGGGGGTTTCAAATCTTTCCAACTGTTCCTTGAAAGTCCGTGAGATTTCTTAGAGCTCTTGAAAATAACTTGAAACTTTCAGGGATATCTTGGAATTTTCAAGATCCTCCGTCAAACCCGCTGCAATCGTTTGAATCTATAGAAATTTTCATTAAAGATTTACGAAATACCCTTAACTCTTTCAAACCTTTCGAAATCCCTTGAAACTTTCCAAAGCTCTTAGGCATTCCATGGAATATTTTAAAATCCCTATAATCTTTAAGATATTATGGAATCTCTTCGATAAGTTGAAATCTATTATTGATTATTTTGAATTTTTTAGAGTATCCTTAATTATTTCAAATCCTTTGAAATCTTTTAGGACCCCTGGCAACTTTCCAAAACTCTTAGAGAATCTTTGGAATATTTCAAAATACCCTTAAATCTCCCAAATATTTTGGAATCTCTTCGATTGATTGAAACCTATTATAAATTTTCTTGAGTCTTTTGAAGTATTCTCAATAATTCCGAATCCTTTGGAATGTTTGAAAATCCATTAAAACATTCCAAAGCACTTCAAATTCCGTGGAGTATTTTGAAATCCCCTAAAATCCTTAAAATATTCTGGAATCTTTTCGATTGATTGAAATATATGATAAATCCTCTCGAATCTTTTTGACTATCCTGAATTATTTCAAATCATTTGAAATCTTTTGAAATCCCTCAAGAATTCTTGTAATATTTTGTATAATCCTCAATCTTCACATCCTTCAGTATCTCTTCTAACTAGTGAAATCTATCAAAAATACTTCGGCATTTCTTCTCTTCGTAGCTCTTTAAATTCTTGCAAATTTTTATAGATACCATGAAATCTTTTTTTTCGAAATCTCTGAAATAATTTAAATCTATTGAAAATTCTTCAACGGATTAAAAAATAACCTCGACGATTTCGAATATTCTCAAATACCTCTTGAAATTCCTTAAAACTCCATACGGCTCTTGAAAATATTGTGGAACTTTAAGAAATACCGACTCATCATTCAAATTCTTTGGAAAAATCTACAATCATCTGAATCTAACAAAAATTCCTTCGAGGACTTCAGAATACCATGAATTATTCTGAATCTTTTGAAATTCCTTGGAACTTTCCAAAGCTCTAAGAAATTTCTCGGAGTATTTTTAAAAACCATAAAATCTCATATACCTAATATTTTTTCGCCTGAATCTCACAAAGTATCCTTAATTATTTTTTAATCCATTGAGATCATTTGAAATCCCTTGGAACTTTCCAAAGCTCTTAGGAATTATTCGGAAAATTTTAAAATACCCTAAAATCTTTCAAATATTCTGGAATCTCTTCGATTAATTGAAATATATTATAAATTTTGTTGAATCTTTTGAAGTATCCTTCATCATTTCGAATCCTCTAAAATTCTTTCGAAATCCCTTAAAACTTTCCGAAGCTCTGAGAAATTTCTTGGAGTATTCCTAAATACCCCAAAATCTCAAATACATTGTGGAATCTCTTCGATTGAGTGAAATCTAATATTTATTCACGCGAATCTTTAAAAGTATCCCTAATTATTTCGAATCCATTGAAATCTTTTGAATTCCCTTGGAACTTTCTAAAGCTCTTAGAAATTTTTCTGAATATTTTAAAATACCCGAAAATCTTTCGAATATTATGGAATCTCTTCGATTAATTGAAAATCTATTATAAATTCTCTTGAATCTTTTGAAGTATCCTTAATTATTTCGGATCCTCTAAAATTCTTTCGAAATCCCTTAAAACTTTCCAAAGCGCTGAGAAATTTCTTGGAGTATTCTTGAATACCCCAAAATCTCTAATACATTGTGAAATCTCTTCGATTGATTGAAACCTAATACTTATTCTCTCGAATCTTTCAAAGTATCCCATATGATTTCTGATCCATTGAATTCTTTTGAAATCCCTTGAACTTTCCAAAGCTCTTAGAAATACTTCGGAATATTTAAAAACACCCTAAAATCTTTCAAATATTCTGGATCTCTTCAATTGATTGAAATCTATTAAAAATTTTCTTGAATGTTTTGAATTATCTTAAGTATTCCGAATTCTTTGGAATCTTTCAAAATCCCTTGAAACTTTCCAAAGCTCTTAGGAATCCCTTGAAATATTTTTTAGAACCCTAACATCTTTCAAATATTCTGGAATCTTTTCGATTAATTGAAATCGAAGACCCTGGGAGTTTTTTTAATCTCTCAAGGATTCTTTCAATATTTTCTATTACTTCTAAATCTTCCTAATCCTTCAGAATGTCTTCAAAATATTCCAATAATTTATGAATTTAATTAAATCTCTTAAGAATTCTTTAAAATATTGAAAAATCCCCTCAAAGATTTCAATTTTTTTCAAACTTCTTTGAAATTCCTTAAAACTTCTTGAAGCTCTTGAAAATACCATAGAAGTTTCAGACATACAGATAGATCTTCAAAATCTTTGGAACACTTTAATTATATTAAAAATTATTCAAATATATGAATATTTCAATGGAACCTTTTTGAAAACCACAAATAATTTCAAAGTATTCAAAACATTTCAAAATCCCTTCAAACTTTTGTTTGGAAGCTCTTGCAAATCTTCTGGAATTTCCAGAGCTACCCTCAAACCCTCAAAATTCTTCGGAATACTTTGAGATTATCAAAATTCATTCAAAATGTTTAGAAACATTTAAAAATACCCTAGAATACTTCGAAATTGAAATTGAACGATTAATACGCACCAACGATTTTTTTGAACTCCTACAAAAAATCTGCCTCCGCCCGGCTTTGAACCAAGAATGCCACTATGCATGAGTGGAGCTCAAACCAATTCCGCCACCGAGGCTTCAGCGAAATCTCTCTTGTCCTCTATCCCTGTAGTTCCCTCTCGTTTTTTACTAATGTTCTTCTGAAGATTCAGAAGGGTTCGCTACAACCTCCGTAATGTAACTGTTCAACGCTCCACTTATATACAGCAGCGTCCCTGGTTCGCATACGGGCTAAGGCACATTTTTTTTTTCTTCTTACAAAACCTATTTTGATTTCTATTTTCACCATGTATATGGAATGTTACGAAATTATACGAAAGTTTTCATCGACTGAAACAGAATCCTCTTTATCTCAAAGCAGATTCCTGCAATCCTTTATTGTCTCCTTCTGCATGGAGATACGAGTTCCCAAAAGAATTTCACCTTGAAGCTTCCACGGCAGGGGTAAAAGTGCTATGGTGTCAAAGGATGGGGAACTCAAGAGGTGGATTCCATAAGAAAACTGCTGGAAACTCACCTTGACACGTCTTCCTGAGAAACGGCGCGGGGCGTCGCGGTGCCATGGAGAGCGAGGGAGGATGCATGACGCGATTCTTGAGAATACACCAGTGAGTTGTTCTCCAAAGCTGAGACAGAGCCATTTTGTTTTCCTGCAAAAAAGAGAAAATTATTGACAGATGGGAATATATTTCATTGCTTTGGATTCAAGATTCCTGTTACCCACATGTTACCGACATCGACAACGTTTCAAAGCTGAAGTGGTTCGTATCCGTGCTAAGCTTCTAGAATTATCTTGGTAAAGTCGTGTAATGATACCAAGCTGTTGAAAAATTGGATAACCCATCAAAATAAAACCTTTGAATGCTTGAAAAATAAACTTGAAGTTGTTTCGGCCCAAACCCGTTTTTCACAATTCCGCAGAATCATTACATGATGCAAATGAGAACATTCTGGTAGCTAAGCACGGACACAAACACAGAGCCATTCTTTTGTCCTGCAAAAAAAAAAGAAAATTATTGTCAGATGGAAAGGTATTCCTCAAGATAATACCGACATCGACAAACTCCCACAGCTGTAGTGATTCGTGTCCATGCTAAGCTTCTAGGATAGTCTTGGTGAAGTCGTGTAGTGATACTACGCAGTCCAAAAATACGAGAGCACATTAAGGTAAAACCTTTGACTGCTTGAAAAATAAACTTGACGTTGTTTAGGTCCAAATTTATTTTCCACAATTGCGCAGAATCATTATGTGACGCCAATGAGAACATTCTAGAAGCTTAGGACGGTCACAAACACGAAGCAATTTTGTTATCCTGCAAAAAAAAAAGAAAATTATTGTCAGATGGAAATATATTTTTTATTGGTTCGAATTCAAGATTCCTGTTATCAAAATAATACCGACATCAACAACGTTTCTAAGCTGTGGTGGTTTGTGTCCGTGTTGAGTCTCTAGAATAATCTTGGTGAAGCCGCGTAATGATACTACGCACTTGCAAAATACGATACACATGAAAATACAACCTTTGCATGCTCAAAAATAAACTTGAAATTGCTAAGGCCCAAATTCGTTTTTCGCAATTTCGCAGAATCATTATATGACGCCAATGAGAACATTCTAGAAGCTTAGCACGGACACGAACCACCACAGCTGTGCAACATTTATGATGTCTTACTTGGTTAAAATTTCCACGAGATTATGAAAATTAAATTTGATTTGTTGAAACATTTATTATTTAAGTTATGGATTGATCTCATTAGTGGAAAATTGAACTATATTGCCAGAAAATAGTTTTTATCTGTTGAAATATAATTCGTTCAGCTTCCTTAGTTTATTTAGTTGAAGAACCAAATTCAAGAAATAAGTTGATTCCCTACCAAGTTGTTGAGTTTTCAAGACAAGAAGACAAATTAACAACAAAATAGATGAGTTCAACAGTCACCTTATACGCATGGTACTTGCGATGCTGGGGAAAGGATCATCCTACTCGGAGACATGAAAGGCTAGATTAGTGTTCAACGTGAAGGTACGGACAGGGCAATCAGTCATTTCGAAGATCTTAGAACATACGAAAAAGGGGGAAAATCAATAAGCGTGTGCCTTAAAAAGGCTTGTTTATTACGTACAAATTGATACTAGGTCACGGAGCGAAAGCGACAGCATTACAATAAGAAATATTCATGACCAAAAATTATAGCTGTGATATTTGTTTAGGTCATAAACCTGTGCAAAAAGGATGAATATAAAATAAACCACCATAAATTGAATAGCCATACAACTACCATTAAAAGTTGCAACAACCAGCTCCGTCAAAATTTACTACTTCATCCTACGGAAACATTATGAACTCCCTCATTGCAGATTGAGCAGAGTTGCTCACACCTTAGGTATTTGTGGTGTTCAGAGAAAAGATTATCCTACTCAGAGACATGAATGGCTGGGTCAAAGATGAAATGAACTACCTCATTGCAGATTAAGCAGATTTGCTCACACATTAGATACTTGAGATGCTAAGAGGAAGGATTATCCTCTTCAGATACATAAATGGCTGGGTTACAGGTAAAAATTAAATCCCTGAATGCAGATTGAGCAGAGTTGCTCACACCTTAGGTACTTGCGATGCTCAGAGAAAGGATTATCCTACTCAGAGACATGAATGACTGGGTTACTGGTAAAATAAACTCCCTGATTATCCTACTCAGAGACATGAATGGCTGGGTCACAGGTAAAATCAACTACCTGATTGCAGATTAGGCAGATTTGCTCACATATTAGATACTTGAGATGCTAAGAGAAAGGATTATCCTCTTCAGATGCATAAATGGCTGGGTTACAGGTAAAATGAACTCCCTGAATGCAGATGGAGCAAAGTTGCTCACACCTTAGCTACTTGCGATGCTCAGAGAAAGGATTATCCTACCCAGGGACATACATGCCTGGGTTAACGGTACAATAAAGTCCCTGATTGCAGATTGAGCAGAGTTGCTCACACCTTAGATCCTCGTGATGCTCACAGAAAGAATTATCCTACTCAGAGACATGAACGGCTGGGTTACTGGTAAATGACTATTTCACTGGTAAATGGTAACGTACAGGAGGTAGAATTCTTTTCCTTTATCCTACCTTCCTCATACACACTAACTTTTCATGATTTAGTGATAAAATCGCTCCAACAATTGGTTTAAAGGTTTTCCTGAAATCTCTTGGCCTTGAATCTCGTAATTTAGGAGCGAGACGAAAAAAACTTTCCAAGAGCGGAACGATTCGCGAGGTACCAAAAGGGGTTGGCCGCGAGCACGAGGGTCGTTTTAAAGGAGCTATTTGAATTCCGTTATGACGTAATGCCAAAAGTTGGTCGCGCTTCCTAGTATGTTCTTGACGTGGTCCAGGGGTGAGGCAAACTTTACGACCTCCGCTTTATAACGCCAATGAATAAATTATATCGATCGACAGTGCAACGAAGAAATAGAAGGAGTCTGAGGCTCCAGGAGCGACGAAAACCAGGAGCTCTTAGATCGAAAATTCATTTTCCTCCTTGGTTCAGGAATTCGGGTTGTGAAGCAAGATCAGCTAGAGTTGTGTTTATTTTCTTAACTTTACGTGTTCCTGGCTTATTTAAATTTTACCGCCGCGAGAAAAATAATGAGGTGTTATCTAAACTAAACCAGCCTCAGTTTATTAGCTGAGCACCTGACAGGTTTGGAGGACGAAATTAAATTGAGAATTCCTACAATTTTAAGGAAATATAAACGATTTTTAGATTTTATCCCATGTTGCCTAATGTTTATTAGTTACTCTTTTAGACACTTTTATTATAAAGTTTGTATCAGCAGATGATAAAGGAGACTTCTCATCCAAGATTCCTGTAACCGACATGTTACCGTCATCTAGAACGTCCCACAGCTTCAGTGGTTCGTGTCCGTGCTAAGCTTCTAAAATGTTATCATGCCAGTAACAGGAATCTATAGTAAGAACGCAGCTAGCACATCTGCTTTTGTGAAAAAATAAACTTAAAATTAGGATGGCTTAATTTATATAAAATTTTTTTTTTAATTAATTTTTATTTTCCTGACCGATGCACCAAAATATATTGGAGACAGATATTTATTCTGTCATTTATATAAAAATTGACCTTGAAATAAATAACCTTTAAGCTGCTTACACCCAATTCTGTTTATCAGATTTGCAAAAAATAATCCCATGACGTCATCAAGGATATTCTAGAAGCTTAGCACGGACACGAACCACTACAGCTGTAGAACGTTCTCGATGTAAATTTATAATGTAAATAATAAAATTTTTAACAAAAAAAAAAGAATCCTCAACTAATGATCGCTTGGAAATGAATAAATCAGAAGATTACATCTAAATCTTTCAACGCATCGCTTTTTGTCGTAACTTTTTTTTCATACCAGAAGCTATTGGATTTTGTGAAATATCGACATTTCGAGGGCGTCTGGCGTCACGAGGACTTTTATAATAGACCGCAGAACGACATTCGTTAAAGCTGTAATCAAAACTTTTTTCTCTTCCCTTAAGCCCGTCACGAATCGCTCCGACTGCTCAATTAAAATAGTTCGCTGAAAAAACCAGGACGGCTGGATATCAATAATGAAGAATAGGATTGAAATAAATAGGGGCAAGAATATTTTCAAATTTAGATTTTTTCAAAAATGAAATTTTCATTTTTTTTAACTTTTTCACTTTGGATGACTACTAATTTATATTATATTTCTTCTCTTCACTCCTTCTCTTCCCACTTTTCCTCACTATTCTCTCTCTTTAACACTCCCTCATTCTTCTTTTACAAAACCTCCAGTGTTTTTGACCTCCTTCATCTAGTCCTTATCCAGTCCCTCCTCCACTGAAACTTTCTTAACATTCTTTTGACATCCTCCTCTCTCCTCCGTCTTTCTTATATAACCATGGTAAACATGTTCCCATGTCTTTCCCAACCATTTAACGCTTTCTATCTAGCTGCTTATCTACCTCTTATCCTTTCATCCTCTTTTAATATATTTTTCCACTCCTTCTTTCCTTATCACCTTAGTCAGTCCCTCGTCCTTTGGAAGTTTCTTGGAATTTTCTCCCTATCCTCCTCTCTCCTACCTTTCTCTTATACCTTTATCTTCTACATGCTGACATGTCTCCCCTACCCATCTAGACACTCTCCACTTTCTCTTCTCATCCTTCTATTAATATATTGCCTCATATACACCATTTTGTAATCTTTATCTAGATATTTTCGGCTATCTCTCTTCTTCTTCTTTTTCTCTCATCCTCATTTCATATACTGTGACAATCCTTTTTTTTCACCTAATCCAGTCCCACTTTCCCTGAAATTTTCTCGAGACTCTCTTGCTATCTTTTTCCTCCTTCTGCCCTCTCATAAAACCATCCCATACACGCCCTCATGTATAACTTCAAGTATTTGCATACTCTGAAATTCTCTTGCCATCCTCCTTACTCCTCCTTTCCTTTCATACAACCATCCCATACAACCATCTCATGCATGCCTACATCTCTCCTCTACCCACCAACACACACCAGATATTCTCTTCTTATTCTTCTCCTCATACATTGCTTCTTTTACTCCATTTCTCAGTCTCTATCTAGCTATTTTTTCCTATCCCTTTTCCTCCACATCCATCCACAAATTTTTTGACAATTCTTTTTTTTCACCTTATGAAGTCCTTACACAGTTTCTTCTTCCCTGAAACTTCCTTATCATACTCTTGCCATCCTTTCCCCTCCTGCACTCTCATGTAACCATCTCATACATGCCCCATATCTTCTCTACCCATTAATTCCTACTCTCTCTAATTTCTTCTTATACAACAATCTCAAAACCGCCCTTACTCCTCCTCTACTCCTCCACTTATTCTTCTCTTAATACATTGCTCCCCCCCTCCCTTTCCCCAATCACCATCTTGCTATTCTTGTACATCTCTTCGACCGTCATGCTCTTCCTTGATACTTTGGCAATCCTTATTTTTAACCTAATCCAATCCTAATCCACTCCTTATCTAATTCCTCCTTTCTAGAACTTTCTCAACAGTCTTTCCCAATCCTCTTCTCCCCATCTTTCCTCTCAACTTATTTACATATAAAGTGTTTTTTCTTCTTGTTCGATTCTCAATACATAGCTTCTTTTTCTTTTTATTAGTCCCTTCTTAGTCTCCTTTTCTGTCACAGAACCATCTTATACGTGCCTCCGTGCCATCTTTCACTTTATATTACCTTTTCCAGTCTTCTTCTATTCCCTCTCAGTCTCAAATTTTCTTATTATTTTCTTGGAATTCTCCTCTCTTTCTCTTGCATCTCATACAACTATCCCATAAACACCTTTATATCTCGTCTACTCATTAACAAACTTTGGATTTCTTATTCTAATTCTAAATCTAACCCAGTCCTTATTCAGTACGCCCTTTCCTGCATTTTTTTCAACATTCTCTTGCCTTTCCTTTCTCTTTTACTTTCCTCTCATACAACCATCGCATGCACGCCCCCACTGCTCCTTAACCCATTCATTTACTCTGCATTTTCTCTTCCCATCTCTCTATCAATACATTGCTTTATTCACTTAAATCTCCAGTCTCTATCTATCTATTCTTGCCTTTCTCTTTTTCCCTCACACACTTTCCAAAAACTTTTGGAACCCATCTTTTCTTATCACTTTAACCACTTCTTATTTAGTCCCTCCTACCTGGAAATTTTTTCTACATTTTCTCGCCATTCTCCTTTCTCTTCCTTCTCTCTCATACAACCATCTCATACAATCCTCATACTTCTCCATTACCCCCATACACATATTCTACATTCCCATTCTTACCCTTCTCTTTTTATTCCTTACATAATCTTTTCCCAGTCCCTCCTACTCTTGAATTTGCTTAACATTCTATTTCCATCCAAATTTCTACTACTCATACAATGATCTCATACATGTTCTCATGCCTCCTCTATTCATTAATATAATCTGTATTCTTTTTTCTTCTTTGTCCGATATAATAATCCTCTTACTTTATTTCTTACTCTTTACCGAACATTTGTTCTCCATATATTATTCTCCTCTCAGATATTTTTAATCCTATTTCTATCACCTCATCCAGTTCATACCTAGTCCCTACTCCCCTGAAATTTTCCTTGAAATTCCCTTGCGAAACTCTTCTATCCTTATTTCCCCTCATACAACCATCCCGTACATGCCTTCATATCTTTTATACCAATTTAGGTACTCTGGATTTTTCTTCTCCTTCCTTCGTGAATACCTTGCTTCTTTTACTCTATTCTCCAGCCTCTATCGAGCTTTCCTTCTTCATCTCTTTTATCCTCATCCTTCTTCAAGATATTATGACATCCCTTCTTCCATCACCTCATCCACCTCTTATCCAGTCCCTACCCTATAATTTTCATAACATTATCTTACCATCCTTCCATCTCCTTCTATCTTCTCATACAATCATCTCCTAGTACATTGATTCTTCCACTGAATTTCCCACTCCTCGTCTATCCCTTTTTCTTTGATCCTCTTTCCAGATATTTTGGAAATCCTTTTCATCTTATCACAATTTTTTTTTCTTGATTTTCCTTATTTTAACAATCACCTGCATTACGATATCTTTTTCCTGAATCCTCATAGTCTTCCTCAGTCTTCTCGTATACCTTCACCTTTGAAAACTCTCGTCTTTCTTACTCCCATCGCGTGAACTAGACGACCCTCTTTCCTCTTTCCTCCACCTCTTTGTAACACTATCTAGACAACTCCCTTCCTTTTCTTCTCTTACCTTATTCCAATCTTTTCTGCACCTCCTTCTCCTATCCCCTATATCTATTCTAGAATCCCCAACAT
Organism: Neuroterus valhalla; assembly: GCA_011762715.2. NCBI lineage: Eukaryota > Metazoa > Arthropoda > Insecta > Hymenoptera > Cynipidae > Neuroterus > Neuroterus valhalla. Next base: position 6,536 of record WSXT02201984.1, on the reverse strand, counting down.
TCAGATATTTAAATTCCTTCACTTCCTCTAAAATTTTACCTTTCCATCTCGCTGTCCATTATTTCTTGGATCCTCGGTATCAAATTTGTATCAGACTTTCGATTCTTCCAATTTAATTAATCAATAGATAACTTCTTTTTATTGATGAAGAAATACAATAATTTATACAATATCTGAATACTTACGGGGTTGTGGTGACAAGGAACGATCCGAAGCTGGTGGAGGTGGAAGTGCTCCTTCCGGTTTTGAAACGAGAAGGACTACTCGATCCTGTGTGGCTTTCAAGGTCGCGACAGCTTCTTCATGCGTCACATTCTCGAGATTCTTGTTGCCCTAAAAAAAGGAATAATAAACTTTCCTTAATAATCATTTTCACTTTGAAACAAAAATTGTTTATTACTCCCAATAAAATGCTACTCTTCGAAAAAACACGTTCAAGACATATAAAAAAAAATTAATAACATTTGAGAAATGGTTGAAATACAGGAATAGAAAAGGTTCTTAATGAGACTAGTTCCTCTCACTTTATCAAAATGGTCAAAATGTCGTTCCGCAGCGTTATTTCAGCGCGCCTCGTTGGAGGATTTAATTGAAACTTCCCTAACCCATTTTATTCCGTTAAATTCTCTCTTCTCTCGGAACCCGCCCTAAACCCATCCGAGGAAATTAAAGACTCAGAATGCGATTGAGGTGAAGCGACTCTTTTATCCACAAAATTCTGGGAAAATACAAATATGTGGATAATGAAATTGCCAACGAGCCAGTGGCTTAATGAACTAAATATTCAACGAAGAGAAACCTTTTCAGAGGAAAAGAACTAATTTCCTACATAAAAAGAGTACACTCAACTGAATAAGAAATTGGAATGGGACAAAATTTGAAGGAGTTAGAACCTAACCCTTATCGGAGAAATGAGGTAGGAGCCAGGTTTCGAAAATAAGGTTAGGACCAGATTCCAAAAATGAAACTAGGCTCTGGTTCCAAAAACGAGCTTAAAGTCTGTTCCCAAAAAAGAGGTCAGAACCAGGTTTCACAAATAAGGTTAAAGCCTGTTTCAAAAAATCAGGTTAGGACGAGGTTCCAAGAATTAGGGCCTGGTTCTGGAAACGAGGTTAGAGCCAGTTTCCTAAAATAAGGTCAGGACCAGGTTCAAAAATGAGGTTGAAGCCTGTTTCCATAAACGAGATTAGGACCAGGTTTCAAGAATGAGGTTGAAGCCTGTTTCCATAAACGAGATTAGGACCAGGTTTCAAGAATGAGGTTGAAGCCTGTTTCCAGAAATGAGGTTAGAGCCAGTTCCCTGAAATGAGGTTAGAACCAGGTTCAAAGATGAGGTTGAAGCCTCTTTCCAAAAACGATGTTAGGACCAGGGTTCAAGAATGAGGTTGAAGCCTGTTTTCAGAAATGAGGTTAGGACGAGGTTTCAAAAATGACGTTAGAACCAGTTTTAAAAATGAGGTTGAAGCCTGTTTCCAAAAACGAGGTTATGACCTGGTTCCAAGAATGAGGTTGAAGCCTGTTCCCAAAAATGAGGTTAGGACGAAGTTCCAAGAATGAAGTTAGGCCCTGGTTACGAAAACGAGGTTAGAGCCTGTATCCAAAAATGAGGATAGGACCAGGTTCCAAAAATAAGGTTGAAGCCTGTTTTAAAAAAACGAGGTTTGAACCAGGTTTCAAGATGAGGTTGAAATCTGTTTCCAGGAGGAATGAGGTTAAGACGAGGTTTCAAAAATGACTTTAGGGTCAGGTTCAAAAATGAGGTTGATGCCTGTTTCCCAAAATGAGGATAGAACCAGGTTTCAGAAATGAGGTTGAAGCGTGTTTTTAAAAATGAGGTTTGAACCAGGTTCGAGAAATGAGGCTAGGACCAGGTTCCAAAAATGAGCTGAGGGCCTGGTTGCAGGAATGAGGTTAGGGCCTGGTTCCCAAAATGGGAGCAGAGCCGTGTTCCAAAAAAAAAAGGTTGAGACCAGGTTGCAAAAATGATGTTAGAGCCTGGTTCCGAAAACGAGGAGCAGGGTCCAAAGATGAGGTTTTAGCCGGTTTCCGACAGTGGGATCAGGGCTAGGTACCAAAAACAAGGTTAGGTCCAGGTACCAAAAACAAGGTTAGGGCCAGATTACACAAAAGTTAGGTTGTGGTTCAAAAAATGAGGTAGAAGCTTGTTTCCATAAATGAGGTTAAGACGAGGTTCCAAGAATGAAGTTAGGCCCTGGTTCCGAAAACGAGGTTAGAGCCTGTTTCCAAAAATGAGGATAGGACCAGGTTCCAAAAATAAGGTTGAAGCCTGTTTTAAAAAACGAGGTTAGAACCAGGTTTCAAGATGAGGTTGAAGCCTGTTTCCAGGAATGAGGTTAAGACGAGGTTTCAAAAATGACGTTAGGACCAGTTTTAGAAATGAGGTTGAAGCCTGTTTCCCAAAATGAGGATAGAACCAGGTTTCAGAAATGAGGTTGAAGCGTGTTTTCAAAAATGAGGTTTGAACCAGGTTCGAGAAATGAGGCTGGGACCAGGTTCCAAAAATGAGCTAAGGGCCTGGTTGCAGGAATGAGGTTAGGACCTGGTTCCCAAAATGGGATCAGAGTCGTGTTCCAAAAATAGGTTGAGACCAGGTTGCAAAAATGAGATCAGGACCAGGTTCCAAAAATTATGTTAGAGCCTGGTTCCGAAATCGAGGAGCAGGGTCCAAAGATGAGGTTTTAGCCTGTTTCCGACAGTGGGATCAGGGCCAGGTACCAAAAACAAGGTTAGGGCCAGGTTACACCAAAGTTAGGTTGTGGTTCCAAAAATGAGGTAGAAGCCTGTTTCCATAAATGAGGTTTGGAGCAGGTTTAAAAAATGACGTTGAAGCCTGTTTCCGAAAATGAGGTTAGGCCCCGATTCCCGAAATGAAGTTGAACCTGGTTCCAAAATAAGTTTACAGCCCGATTCCAAGCCTAGTTCCAAAAATTAGGTAAGGGCTAGATTCCAAAGAATAAGGTTGGGCTAGGTTACAAGAACCAGGTTAGGGTCAGGTTCCATAAATGAGGTTGGAAGCAGGTTTAAAAAATGAGGTTGAAGCCTGTTTTGAAAAACGAGGTAAGGACCAGGTTTCGAACATGAGGTTGAAGCGTGTTTCCAAAAATGAGGTTAGGAAGAGGTTTGAAAATGACGTTAAGACCAGCTTTTAAAAAGGTTGAAGCCTGTTTTCAAAAACGAGGTTAGGACCAGGTTTCAAGAATGAGGTTGAAGCCTGTTTCAAAAAATGAGGTTAGGAAGAGGTTTGAAAATGACGTTAGGACCAGCTCTAGAAAAGGTTGGAGCCTGTTTTCAAAAACGAGGTTAGGACCAGGTTTCAAGAATGAGGTAGAAGCCTGTTTTCAGAAATGAGGTTAGGACGAGGTTTCAAAAATGACTTGAGGACCAGGTTCAAAAATGAGGTTGAAGCCTGTTTCCAAAATGAGGATAGAACCAGGTTTCAGAAATGAGGTTGAAGCGTTGGAGCCTGCTTTCAAAAACAAGGTTGAGACCAGGTTCAAAAAGAGGGGCTAGGACCAGGTTCCATAAATGATGTTAGAGCCTACTCCCGAAAACAAGGACCAGGTTCCAAAAATGAGGTTATAGCCTGTTTCTAGAAATTGGATCAGGGCCAGGTTCCAAAAATAGGTTAGGGCAAGGTTACACAAAAAATAGGTTCTGGTTCCAAAAACAAGGAGCAGATTTCAAAAATAAGGTTGAAGCCTGTTTCCAAAAAGGAGGCTGGGGCCAGGTTTCAAGAATGAAGTTGGAGCCTGTTTCAGAAAATGAGGTTAGGGCCAGGTTCCAAAAATGAGGTTGGGCCCGGTTCCAAAATATGTTTAGAGCCCGGTTTCAGAAATGTATGGGCCTAGTTCCAAAAATCAGGTAAGGGTCAGATTCCAAAGAGTGAGGTTGGGCTAGCTTCCAAGAATCAGATTAGGGCCAGGTTCTATAAATGAGGTTGAAAGCAGGTTAAAAAAATAAGGTTGAAGCCTGTTTCCGAAAATGAGGTAAGGCCCCGATTCCAGAAATTAGGTTGGACCTGGTTCCAAAATGATTTTGGAGCCTGGTTCCAAAAATATGTGGGCCTAGTTCTAAAAAAAAAGTAAGGGCCTGATTCCAAAGAATGAGGTTGGGCTAGGTTCCAAGAAACAGGTAAGAGCCAGGTTTTAAAATGAGTTTGGAGCGCGGTTCCAAAGATGAGGTTGGGGCTTGATTTTCAAATGCGGTAAGGGCGAGGTTCCAAAAATGAGGCTAGGACCAGGTGCCAAAAATGAGGTTGGAGCCAGGTTCTAAAAATAACGTCGCCGCCTGTTTCCGAAAATGGGGTTAGGACGGGGTTCAAAAAATGAGAATAAGACCAGGTTTCAAAAATGAGGTTAGAGTTAGGTTCTGAGACTCAGTTTGGGGCCTGCTAACGAAAACGAAATCATGGCTCGATTCCGAAATGAGGTTAGAGCCAAGTTCTGAGAATGAAGCTAGAACGGGGTTTCAAAAATGAGGTTAAGACCAGGTTTAAAAAATGAGGTTAGGTATAGGTTCCGAGAATGAGGTCAGGTCCATGTTCCAAAAATGAGGATAGTCCCTGATTCCGGAGAATAATTCTAGAGTTAGGTTTCAAAATGTGGTTAGGGCCAGGTTACAAAAATGAGGTTAGGACCAGTTGCAAAAGCTGGGTTTGGAACAGGTGTGAAAAATGAGGTTAAGACCAAGTTCTAAAAATGAGGTTAAGGAATGGTTCCAAAATGAGGTTAGGGCGAGGTTCCAAAAAAGAGGCTACAGGTTCCAAGAATGAGGTCAGGACCATGTTTCAAATATGAGGATAAGGCCTGATTCCGGAAAATAATTTCAAGGGTCAGATTTCAGAATACGAAAAGAAGGTAAGCAAACAGTTCAAAAACCTTGATTAATTTTAAAAGGTAATGGATCTCATTTTTTCTGAAAAGTTATAAGAGCCGAGCTCTAAAACTGGAAAAAGTTGTTGATGTCCCTACCACTCATTTTAAGATTTGACTAAGTTTGCATCTCGAAACAGATGGCCCAACATTCGAAGTTAAATCGAGTCTCGATCGAACTTCCACTAGAACCTTTCCCAATACTTTTTGAGGTCACCTACCTTCCCGCATTTACAAGAGACTAAAACTAGATTCTAAACTGAGAAAAGTTCGATCAGTGACAAGGTACAAAAAAACTTTTTTACCTCATAAACTTGGAAGAATAACCTCATTTTGAGGAAAAAATAATTGGAATGAAATAAAAGTGATTTAGAAGGCAATAGAGAGGAGGAAAATTTATTGAAAATTGTCTAAACTTTAATTGAAAAAAAAATTAAAATCGGTCGAACAAAAGAGATTTAGATTTCCAGAAAAGAATGTTTATCCGATTCAAATGCTTTTTTTTCAATTGAGGACCAATGAAAACCTGCATTGAAGTGTCATGAATGATTTTCGAAAAAATTCGACATTTTTTCAATTCAATAACAAAAACAAAAGAATAGAATTTTTATTTTTACTTCTGATGTGTATGAAAAAAATATTCTGAAAGATATCCGATAAAAAAGCAAATGTTTACCACTGTTTTAGGTTTGTTATAAACAAAGCTAATGGAAATGGTTCCGAGGAGATAAGTCGTCTGATCTACACTGAATCGGAAATTTTCGTGGACAAAATTAGTTTTTGAGCACATTGATAAATAATAAAGAATGATTTAGTATTACAAATGCAAGCTTTACAAACAATTATTCATAGCAAGTATTTATGATGGATTCAATAAGTTTTTCTCTACGAAATGGATCAAATATCACTCGGAAATAAAACTTAAGTACCATATTTGTTCATCAAATAGATTGATACTTCTGTAAACAATCATAATTAACAAATGAAATATTTTGCTTTTTTTGGACGTAAAAACTTAGTTCGTCAGACATAACAAACTGTGAATAACTAGCTTCTCATTTTCCGAAGCTATCCCGAGGATTTTTACGATTTTTACCAAGAAATAGCAAGAGTATATTTCTTGAGAAATTATTGACACGTGGCCAAAGATTGATTGGTGGCCGAATATGTTTCTTGAGAAATTATGAACGTGTGGCCGAACATTGATGGTGGCCGAATATTGGTTGGCGGCCGAATATATTTCTTGAAAAATTATTGACACGTGACCGAAGATTGGTTAGTGGACAAACATTGGATGGTCGCCGCATATATTTCTTGAAAAATTATTGACACGTGGCCGAACATTGGTTGGTGGCCGAAAATCTTTCTTGAGAAATTATGAACGCGTAGCCGAACATTGGTTGGTGGCCGAATATGTTTCTGGATAAATTACTGACGCGTGGCCGAACATTGGATGGTGGCCGAATGTTTCTTGAAGAATTATTGATGCGTGGCCGAACATTGGTTGATGGCCGAATATGTTTCTTGGAAAATTATTGACGCGTGGCCGAACATTGGTTGGTGGCCGAATATGTTTCTGGATAAATTACTGACGCGTGGCCGAACATTGGATGGTGGCCGAATGTTTCTTGAAGAATTATTGAT
>WSXT02201973.1:0-18064 GCA_011762715.2 Neuroterus valhalla | reverse complement strand
TACAAAAAACTTGGGGTCAAAACTCATCCTTACAAAAAAGAGGGGCGCAAAAAACCCCCCCCGGCCGGGGGGAAAACATCACACCCCTCCTCTCCCCCCCCCCCCCCCCCCAACAATTCTAAAATTGAAATTTAGTGAAGAATTGGAACTACGGGCCCGGGGGGTAATCCTCCCATTCCCCCTCCCTCTCTACGGCCCTAATCAGAAGTTTGCTGACCAGCCAACAGATTTTCTTGAATCTCCCCTCAATTAGGCTTGCAGGACATCGTTATGAATAAATCCAGTTCTCCAAATTTTCTTACAATCGCCATGGAATCTTGATAATGTTGCATCATATTTCGAGTCGATCGCACAAATCTAGACTGTAAAATAACAACTCGACCTATGTATCCTTCATAGTCATTAGCTGCATTTTGTAGATGATCCATCAAGCCTTGATAGGAATCAGCTATCAATTATTTTTGGTGATATCTGATGTAGAAAATTCTATCTTTTTCCATCTTCACTTAAAAATCAACCACCTCTCTTGATAGTCGAATCAAATAAATCCAACAACAAAAGCAAATACTTGAACAAAGTATGCTCAGAGCTTTCACTAAAAATGATCTTTCATTATATCCTACTCGAGTTAAATTCCATAAAGTCAAAGTGTTTTCAATTTCAAATTTATTCGAGATAATATATACTTTTTCCATGTAATATGTACAATTTTTCTGCCTTGCAATATTCAAAAATTTGATTATCGAAGTTGTCAAATAAAATTAGGATTTTGAATTTCCTCAAGTTGAATGAAATGCGATGAATAAGAAATCGTATTCAATTTGTTGATTTTGTATTTTCAGGAATGAAATTCCGAAACTCTTAAATTCTTTCTAACTTCAAATTTTCTAATAAATCGGAATGTTTGTTAGTTTCAGGCAATCAACACATCAAGTTTTATAACAATCGAATTTTCAATGGTCAGGTTCTTAATTTTCAGTATTTCGTATTGAAAGTATTTATTGCGCAGTTACCGAAGTTATTCGATTCCCGATTGCTCAAAGTTTTCAATTTTCAGTATCTCAAGTTTTCCAAATTCAATTTCTCAAGTTTTTAACTTGCAAGTTTTGGCACGTTCACATAGTGTTATCTCTCAAGTATCTTATATAATAGTTTTTTCAAAGACGAATATCATTTTTTCCGATAATGGCGTTTTCCTCGGAGTATATGAAAGAAATGTATTACAATTCAGGACATTGTCAATCTCAGCGTTCAGTTATCAGTATATTGGTTTTACATATGAGCAATCGAAAACCCATAAGATTTCAAGTTTCGTCCCTGTAAAAAGAGATTATAATTTAGTTACGCTACATTTGGGGGACAAAATTATGCAAAGAGTTTTAAACAACAGATTTTTTGAGGATAATGATTTGATTACCGTCATCATTCATTTTCGGGAAATTGGAATTTCAGAATGGATTAATTTTTTTTTGTAATATGGGATTATTGTCTGATTCTTAGGTATTTCTAAAAAATTCCTTCAGAGCCCTATTAGATTCGAGTTCCTCGCGCAGAAAGATCATGATAATGGCTGTATGAAGTTACGAATTGGCTATGACTGCTTAAGCTAAGATTACTGGAGTAGTAAAAGAAATATTTAAAACGATTTATAATTTTGATGTTACGGTTTTGATCAGGCATATCTAATAATATTATGATGTTGATGTTTTTTGTCTACTGGTCTAATCTTGCACTCTCCGTAGCTTAGTGGGTTAGAGCATCAGACCAGAAATCTGTAGGACCTGGGTTCGAATCCCAGCGGAGCTAGAGAGTTAATTTTTCACAACTTTGAAATAACAATATTTAAATAATTATTCATTCAAATATTGATTAGACCAGTAGACAAAAAACATTTACATTATAATATTATTTAAAAAGATGTTCGAAATAGTGCAAAAATTTAAAACGATGTCATGAGTTTTCAGGGAAAGTCTCATCAAAAGTCACCTTAAAGGAATCCACGAGATGAGAGTTTGTAACTATTAATAGGCCTCATTTTATCACATTAGAGTGACTGAGTAAAAGATATAAGTCATTATCTTTTCGTCCCCTCAAATTGTTTCGCACATTGAAAGCGTTCATGATGTGAGAGGTAATACATATTTTGCGGCCTCATTTTATTACTTGATGTTTATCTATATGAATATATTTTTTTACGAAATAGATAATATTTTTGGCCGTTATATTCGAATTAGTGGAAAACCAAAAATCACTTTTTGGCACGCTAATCATAGAAAAAAAACCAGACGAATTCTGGTTGATGTCTTGCAAATAGTGCTCAAATTTATTTTTTTGAAATTAATTTTGAATCAGAAAATATCGCAGGGGATTGCGCAAATATTTAAACGGTAGTTTTAAACAAAAATATCGTTGATTTTTTCACCTCAACTATATATGGACCAAAAGTGATACGCATAAAATCTCATTTTATCATTCTCGTGAAAGAGTGGGTGGAAAATATTGGACAAAATTTTTTGGTTTCAACCCACGTTGAGTCAAGTGCCCTCGAAAAGTCTCATAAATTAAGCAAAATGAGACCCTTCATCATGAATTCTTTACTATCGATGAATAGCAATTATTATAAAATATATTATCTATTATTATCTGTCAGAAAATTCGGTAATCAAGAATCCTTCTTATATCCTTATTTGTAGAATATAACCAGTTATTGTTCGTTTAAGGCTAAATCGAGATTGTAGATCGAATTGAGTACTAAGCTCCTAATAGCGACTTCAGCAATTAGTTTTGAGGATTAGTTTTTTTTTCTCATTTACGAGCGAATCTTGAATGATTTTCGGGTTTAGGTAAAATTATATGATATTATCACGATTAAGAAATATCTCAAACGTGTCCGAATATTCTAGATTCGAAAACAAGAATGTGCAAACTTCGATTGTAATGGCACGATTCATAAAACGCTGTTAATTGGTAATTTCTCAATTTGCCTCGTAGTGGCGACACTGTGGTAACGTTCTCGCGGCGACATGTGCATAGCACTCCCAGGCCGCAATACCTGGCATGTTAACTATCTCTGTTTATGTTGAAAATTTTGATAAGGTGTTTAAATGTTTTCTTCCAATGCTAAAAAATTATTGCTTTCAGAGGTTTTAAGCATTAGGATGATATTTTGGAGATTAAACTTCGATTTTTGGGGTTATGTTCGAAAAATGGTATTATTAAATTATTAAAATTCGAGATACGTGAAGTTTATGATGTCTTACGTCATCTTATTGAATTCTAGAAAAATCTGGTCGCTAAACGTCGAGTTATAAGTTTTCAGAGTTGAGTAAAAATACATGGGCTCTTATGGCATTGCGTGGATTTGTACTCTTTTCTCCCCCAAACAAAATTATTCGTAGTGAAAAGATGGACGTAAAAATCAAGTATATTGTGAAGTATGACTCCAAAATGTAGTACGCGAAGTTTCGGAATGATTTTGTCAGCGGCAGGAAAGTTATACGGGATTGAATTCGTGAATCTACGAAATTTGGCTATTTTGATGAAAGCGTCTACTCTGAGTGAGAACGATACATTAGGCATAAGAGCAAAAAAGACAGTGAAAGCGTTGTTGTCAATAATTATGCGTGTTATTGTGCATATATTCAAGAACGATATTAAAGAACTTTTCCATTTTATATGGCCCGCAAATAGGCCTAATGAATTTAGAACGAAATATCTTTATGAAATAATTGAAAACTCGCTTGAAATAAGAATTTCAATCTGTTCAATTTTGATCGCTTGCAGTTGGCAGCGGATTTGAAATGCGATGCTTAAGGATAGGTCAAAAATTTATTTTGGGTCTCCTAACCCGGTTATTATCATCTGCCACGGACAAAGTTAAGTGCCTCACGAAGTCAAGATGGTGAGAACTTTGCTACGCAGTTTGAAATTTCATGCAATGATGTTATGAAAATTGGGGAATCCTCAGAAATCAGAAGGAACTTGCTATCTATTATATTTGTTATTCTATCCTATTAATATTCTATTCTTTAAATTCATTATTCTATTATTTTCGCTATTCCATTATTATTATTATTATTATTATTATTATTATTATTATATTTTATTTTATTACTTCACATAAAAAACATGGATTTTCAAGGATAGGATGCTAGCATTCGGAAAAATAAGAAATTCTTACACGTTTTTATCCCCTATTGGAATAAAATCTATGTACTTTTCGCTTGAATACTTGGAATCTTAATGGGGATCCTTATTCTTATTCTTTTTCTGCAACAGAAAAATGCTGCGCACTCACTTTTAAATCGGTAGTACTGTAAGAATTTTTATGAATATCGATTTCATGCAATCGGTAGTAATTATAAAAAGACAATGTTGGCTTGCGCATATCATGATAATAATAAAATTTAGACATTCATCGCTGAGAATCAATGTAAACAGCTACCAGAAAGCGGCCATCTTGGAAATTATAGCCTCTTCAATGGCTCATGGTATTTATTATCATCATATTAAGAGTATTTATGTAACGTATAATATTTCATACACATATATTTTTGGAATGCAAGTGTATTCGAAGCAATTATCAATTAGTAACAGGGTATCATTATATCCAAAAAGCTCTCAAGTCAAACTTGAAAATACTGAGTCCATGAGCAATACAAAAATTATTCAAATTTCGCGGGTAATATGCAACTCTACACAGTAAATTTTTCTCGAAAGCCAATCAGCTCGCGAATAAGTTATCCCCTGCAGCTAACTTCTCAGAGTATACATGCCTTTCTTTTATAGGAAAATTATACATGATAGTGCTATATTTACTATCAAAAAGTGTTTTGTGTTTTGGAACGAATCTGACATTTCAACGAGGTAACAAAGGAATGTTATCATGCAAATAAGTGTTCATAAGAGGAGTGGTTCAAAGTGAATAGCAATGCAGTTAAATACAGAAATCGAGATACGCAGTTATTCAAAGAAATAGAGTTCAAAAATGAGCTGGAGAACCTTTTTGGCATTGCACATTCGAAGACTCTAGATCATCTTTCGTACAAAGAAGATGAAGAGTTACTGATAGCTCAACGAGAGAAAGGTCATCGTGAATTCCTGGCTTTTTTAATTGACACATCGACTCTTGAAAAGGATCAAACGGTCGGCGAACCAATTAAAAGTAAGTTTTCTTGTAGTATGCAGTTTTGCCATAAGAGAAATTTTTACAGTTAAATGTATCGATTGGGAGATTTCTTCGGCTTGAATTAAAGAAATATGCTATTATTTTGCTTTCATTTGTGCTACCTGCTCAAAAAACCATAAAATATGGACTTCTGAATATAAAAATATGGGTTGATGATTCATGCCATTTCACTGATTATAAATTTTTCCTATTTTCCCAATGGATAAAATGCACCCGATCTCAAAATATTCGATTAATATCATAGTTTCTACTTCGACCTTCTACTTACATTTGAAGTAAAGTGTTCTGATTTACTACTGAAAAATTCTTTTCTTTTTTGAAACTTTCTACTGATTAAACTTCTTGGATTGCAATTTTTATTCCTTTCAGATAATCCATATAATTACACTTGATCCAAAGACGATGATCATGCAGAAAAAGAGGGCTTGACGAAAGCAATAAACCATCGGAGTTAGATGAAGGCACCTCTGAAATCTATGGAAGTAAGCCTGAAAAAACTTTAATAACAGATTTCGCATTGTTTATGAATCGGAACAGAAATAAAGTGAGCGATAGAAAAGCTGCAAGCGTTTTAGCTTTCGTATTGAAAACTGTAGGATGTGACTTAAAGAACGTATGTCTCTGTCGAGAAACAATACGACGGAACCGCGTTACTTTTCGAGAAAGTGCTGCAGAAACATAAAAAACCAATTTTGAAGCTTCAAACAACAAACTTATTGTCCATTGGAATAGAAAGCTTCTTTCACAATTGAACAAAAAATACGATAAAATTGATCGGCTTCCAGTTCTCGTATCAAAAGGAAATGTCAAGGAATTATTGGGAGTTCCGAAAATTGAGAATGGAACTGGAGAAGCTCAGGCAAATGCCATTGGTAAATTACTAGTAGATTAGGATATTGCGGATGAAGTTGTTGGGATGTGTTTCGACACTACAGCTTCAAATTCAGTACCAAGCAATGGTACTGCCATTTGCCTTAAAAAGATTGGAGGTAAGTTTATCATCAACAGTCGTTTAAGTTAATTCATTTTCCAAAAAAGTAAGCTTTATGGACACAAGAAAATAGAAAAAGTACTTCATAATTACTTGTAAGAATACAATATTATTCATTATTTATGGAATCGCTATGAAGCAGAAAAACCGATATTTTTTCAATAAAAAAATTTAATTCACTGAACCAGTTCGTAGAACAGTTGAAAAAATTGTGAATAAATCATGACATTCATAATCATTTTTCACTTGGAAGATTATTATTATTATCATTTCCTAAACACACTTTTAGAATATTTTTAGAAAAAAATGCAATAAATCATGATATTTCATTAAAAATTTTTTACTTGAAACATTATTATTATCATCATCAAACTATTATTTAACATATTCTTAAAAAATTCTCATAGAATTGTGCACAGATCATAAAATTTCATAAAAATTTTCTGACTTGAAAGGTAAAAATTAATGATAATCACTATTTACTAATAATTCATCATTGAACAGATTTTTAGAACATCAAAAAAAAATTAAAAACCATGAAATTATATAATAATATTTGACTAAGAATAATTATATTATTATTTAATTATTTTTAAATCAATTTTTATAAAATTTTCAAAAAACATTCTGAACGAGTCATGAAATTTCATAATAATTTCTGACTTTGAATATAATTATCATTACAGAAAGCGCAGCCATCAGCGGACTGTAAGGAATTACCAGAAATAATAATCCTATTCCTTGGAGGAGAATCTGCTGGAAATTTTCGTTTCAAAGCACCTGGAGCAGTTCATCATGCCTGATGGATGGCAAAAGCCATGTAAAAATATTTAAATATTTGTGTTTCGTGGAGAGTTTTCATCTCCTCAAACTTTTTAGATTCTGATCCGGAAACTTGGGAGTCGAAGGAAGATTAAAAAGTTGGTTTGCGATTTATGCGCGGGTTGACAGTCTCGAACGACAACGCAGAACGAGGGGTAGCTTTGATATCTGAGTACGATTCCTGATTACTCATGATGGAGTCCAGCTTCAATGTCTAATGAGGAACGTTAATGCTCACCGCAAAAATGTACCGGGATGCACCAAAAATTCGCTGCAGACATCAGTGCAAGATTATTTTCTCCAAGCGAATTCATAAAAACAATACAATGCAGCCATAATAAAAAAATATATATAAAAACAGTTCAAACATTGGTATAGGGATCTCGACTTCAAACGTTAGAGTTCGCACAATGATTAGAAATACAAGGGAGGAATCTCAATCAAATAAAATGGAAGGGCCAATCATAGAAAAGTTACGATAACAGTTTCTTATCCGACACTTAAAGTACATAATGTTAGGAAATCGATATCAATGGTCATCAAAAGGGGATAAAATTACCAGACAATGGTATTTTCGTTCAACAAATACATAGTAGGTTCGAAATCTGATTTTATAAACTACATTCGATATAAAATATCATGAACGAGTACAATAATATGAACGACTAAAAGGATACCTAATAGGGGGTAAGATAAGGGGTTCTAGGAAATAAACTCAAAAGTGTTCTCTAAAATAGCCAAAGGAGAAGTTCTCGAAGATAAACTCAAAAGGGTTCTCCAAAATAGACAAACGGGGAAGTTCTCGGAAGTAAACTCAAAAGGGGCTCTCTAAAATAGACACAAGGGAAGTTCTCAAAAATAACTCAAAAGGGGTTTTCTAAAATAGACGCAGGAGGAAGTTCCCGACATCATAAAGACAGTGTGTCCAAATTATTAAAAGTTTTAGGGTCGCCACATTCGAGTGCAAGAGAGGTTTCAATTTACAACGGGTCTTGGGTCACAATTAATAAAAAGTGCTGGGGTCTCAAATAAAAAAAAAGGGACACGATAATAGGGACGAAATTAACTAATTTACAATTAAGTATCGCAAAATCAAGAAAATGGAATATTGAGTCGGCATTAAAAAGGGCTTTGGGTCTCAAGATCACAAAAATGGAATATTGGGTCGGCATTAAAAAGGGCATTGGGTCTCAAGATTGCAAAAAAAAGGAATCTGACATCATACACAAAATTTCAAATCGACCACAGGTCATTTGCGTTATAATCAATAAAATGCAAATTAAAAAAAGCAACAAGATAAATTCAATGCAATTAAAGATGATTTAGCCAAGGAGCACAATTTAGTTTGAATCACAGACTAAAATACAAATAAATTCAACAAAGCGACTCGGCGAAATCATTAACAGAATTCTGAATCCTACCTGAATGGATGTTATGGAAGTTCAAAACTTCCTGTTTACACTTCGGGTTCACAACAGTATAAGAGAAAGTAGTTACGCTTACCGGTGCTTTTATAAAACGGAAGGAATCACATGATTATGGGAAGGGATGATGCGCAAGAACTTATTTTAGATCATTCGCAACGGTCGGGAGAAAGATAGCCGATGAGGTCCGCTTCGGATTCGTCCCTCCTATCATCCTGTCATATCTTCGCTGGTCCTTATCAGCCGCCGTCGGGCAAGGGAGAGATTTCGAACCCTTTCGCACGAGAGGGAGTGAGCGGCAAGAGCCCTCCCATTTGAACTTTCAGGGCCAACTTTGTTCTGGTATTTGGGTGAAGAACGACGTGCCCTTTCTCCTTACTGCAGGTGTGGAGTGGTCTCCTCGATTCTCCCGATAAAAAGAGAAACCAAAAAGACTTGAAAAGCCAACAAATGTTTGTGCACAACAGAAATATTTATAACGATTATAGTTTTTAGGCGAGGTTACCTATTCTTATGATGAATTTTGTAGTAACTACCTCGGCCTATCCTCACCAGGAACGTGCCTTGTTTTTTAGACGACCACCAAAATTGTAATCCCTCCTATCCTTTATGGTAGAACCAATTGGTCCTCTTCGAATGTAAAGAGATGATTCGATAAAGATGAGAAAAAAATCCATGAATCTATCTTGGGACCAGAGATACGAACATATATGCAGGTGTGGAGTGGATAGATCCAGTTGATCAATCTATTGGTTGGCGAAAAGCTGCATGGCTCTCGCTCGAGACCGCGGAATTACGAAAGTTAACAAAAATAGTTAGAAACAGCCTTAGATTCTTAAGTAGTGCCGGATTTTCTACCTTTCGTGTGAACGCGAGGGCATAAATATTGAAATAAATTACGCGAAATGGAATTTGTGAGTTGCAGAGAATCCTCAACGTCACAAGGTATATCAGGTGGACAACATGTTTGGATAGAAGTACACCTAGTTGTATTGTGAGAAGGGAGACAGAGCGAGTTTGGGGATTTTTACAGGTAGCCGGGCGTTTAAGTATGATGAGAAATTCCTGGAAGAGGCGGAAGTAGGCTGGTGAGGGAGTTTGGTGGGAGAAGGAGGAAAGGAGAAAGTTATATTCGAAAAAATGGTCTGCCTGAGGATGAAGCGAGAAGATGTCACGAGAAGGGAAGAAAGGTGTATGAGATGGTTGAAAGGTACGGCATGGAGAGAGAGAGAAGGCAGAAGGGGTGGAGAGGATAAGAGGGACAAGGTGTAATGAGAAATGTGGGTGGATTATGCCAAAGGAGAGAGCGCGATATTTATGTGAGAATGGAAGCCAGTAAATAATAGCAAGAATGAGACGTGGAAGCATGTAGGGCTTTATTAGGTTCTGGCTTCCGCAGAAGAAGAGGATGTGCGAGTTTTGTGGAAAGGGCTATGCAAAGGTGGAACACTGGCTCGAAGAATGCGAGGAGGTGGATAGGAGTGGAATTAGCATAGAAATAATACTGCATGAGAAAGGGGAGAAAAGAGAGATTGCATGGGTGGAGGGGGTATTGTTTAAGATGGAGGGGAAGAGAAGGAAGGAGGAGGAGAAATGGAAACATATGTAAGATAAATGTAAGATGAATGTAAATAATGTAAATAGAAGATAAGGAATAGCAAATAAGACATAGTAGATGAGAAATAGGTAGGAACCGCGGAGGCAGAGTTTGGCAATGCGAGGCTGGCGAAATGTAGGAAAATGCGTGCGAGGCGAAGCGAGGAAGGCAAGGAAATGAGAGCGAGCGTGCCGTCATAGTAATAAGGTATGGATAGAATATATTTTGTAAAGTGTGGACGGATGCTAAAGTTAAGTAATTAATGTAAAAAATTTCTATAAAATATGGTGCAAGTCAATTTTCTAAGGCCAACAGGCTGAAGAATAAACGTTTATCTATCTATCTAATAATCGAATGACCGTGTGGCTACCACAATCCCATGTAATTTTTCCACAAAACCTATATTTTGCTGAACCCAGGAACAAGGACATCGACGTAGTATTCCTTTTAGGGTGCTTCATTTACGTGAAGTTCTCTTGCCCCTCACGTTATGGTATGCTTTATTTTCAAAAGATCCCTTTTCTTTTCACGTTATAGGGTGCTTTATTTTCGTTAGTTAAATAAATAGATGAACATAAGATTTAAGATGAAGGTGAGTGCTATCAAATTCTATCCATCGTTTTATTATCGTTCATGATCACGCACTTGTTCTTCTTCAAATGAACCGCGAAGTGAGTGCCGCTTTCGATTCACTCTGCCTGTATCACTGAAATGACGAAGTTTGCAACAACTCACGACCGCACCGAAGGAGGTATCAAGTTGAAATTTTCGGAAAGCCAGAGAAAACATTCATGTACGTTTGAATACAACATTTATTTCAAAATTTTTGAATTTTTGTTTTCAAAATAAAAAAAAAACATTATTTGAATTTGTAAACAAATGTTGCATGTAAAATTAGTTTGTTGCTTTCTTAGGCTCCTCTAAAAATTTTAACTTTAAATCTCTACCTGTGCGGACGTGAATTGTTGCAAGAGAAAAAAATCAATGATTTGAGGCACTTGACCCATGCATAACATGGCCCTAATGCTCATACTACAAACTAGAACCTGGTAATTTCCAATCATGTTACTTACATATTTCTTATATTCTTGATATTTTTTGTTCACCGAAGAGTTTTGACGGACCTCGGGGAAAATAGTCCAAGCATCTCTACCATCATTTGTTACATGTGCAATAAAATTCTTATTATTGAATTACGTCCGAATCTGCGGACCGTCGAATATACAAGTGGTTCTTCTATAATGTTAGCCGGTCTGGGCTTTTGTGACTTCCTTCGGTTCCATTCTTTCTTTTTGTAATGATTTTATCGATCTCTAATGTCAAAAAAGCACGGGAAACAAGGTATTTGATGTTTTCGCTTTGCATCCCTTAAATAATTCGAATGATTTTAAGATTGCCGCAGATCTTCCATTGATGCTCTGAAAATTTTTTTCCGAAGAACGATTTTGATGCTATCGTAAGACTTTTTAAGGAAAATTAAATAAGCCATTGGAATGTGAGCCAGTACATTTGTATTATAGAGCAATATCACCTCAAGACTACGAATAGAAGAGTCATAAAAAACCGTTATTCTTTAGTTTCATAGACGCCAGCTTGCATATCATTCAATAGTCCGGCGAAATCATTGCAGTATACGAATTATACCGTTTTGTCATGGTCAGAAAATGGTCAGAACTTCTGCTACCTATTTCTGTACACTGTGATTTTTGCTCCTTTTCCCAAGAGATTTTCCTTTTTCAATCTTGAAGCTAGGTGTTCATAAGCTTCTTTCGATAACCCTAACTCTCTTCCTCAGTCACTCAAATCAGCTTGTGAAAAATTTTTTTAGGCATTTCATTCATCTTCCCCTGCTCCTGCTCCTTATCTCTTGTACTCGTTTTTCTCATTCCATCTTACTCACTGTTCAAGCAAAAAAAAAAAATTTCTTTTGAGTCTGGCATGCGCTATACGACAGGTGGAGAGTATTTCAAATCAGAAATTTTTTTTTTATGTAATATAAGGTTATCGTATGTGCAGCTTGCACATCTGATGCGTGCAACTGCGTTTTCATCCTGATTTGATACATCACTTGCAAAACAGTAACTGTATGCAGTACATGCAACATCCGTAATGTTTTTCCTAATGTTTGGTGTTTCATACACCTACAAATATAAAATAATTGATCCTGTTTGTTTTGATCGTCATTTTCATGTTTTCTATGGGTTCCTTTGGCTGTGTTTGAATAATTGCTTATACTTTCTCTCTGTTACGGGCTTGAGAGTCTCATGAACAACTCTCTTCCTTTACCCACCTTCACAGAGCTGCGGTCACATAATGACGAAGCCTGTGGGCCCTTTTACTCACCCTGGCCAGCCACCGATACTGGGTATCCGACTCCCTGCATGTTAAATTTTTTTCGTGTGTTTGCCATGACGGCATGAACGCCGTTGTCCAGGGTCTCTACTGGATCACGAATCACATCGTTGCCCACCGTCAACCAAGTGGAGGTGCGAGGGATTGCAAACAAACGAATTTTTTTTTCAAGACTGATACAAGTGATCCTTCTTACTCGTCATCATTGGAGTTATGGGGTAATGGGATTTTTGAGGTCAAATTCGAATTGGATCCAACATTCATAAAAAGTGATTAGACATCTAATGTATCTATCCAACTATTGTGTGAAATATCAAATCTTGAAAAATTCACAAATAATTTGTCGCTATGCTTTTTGATTACCTTTTTCACAAGGTGTCTCTCTCGATGCTACATTTGTTGATTTTGGTAGTCCTTGAGCTTTCAAGTCACTGGATTCGTAGACATAACTTGATCAACAGTAAATATCTGTCTTATGCGTTTTACGGCTAACATAGTAGGGGTTTTTTGGATGCCTTTGCCGTTTTCTTTGGTGTTAAAATAAAGTTTCATTAACTGCCAGCATGTTTCGACCTAAACCCAGGTCTATTTAAAGGCAAAACAGATGTTTGTAAAGTGATGTATGCATGTGATACAGGATGGTATGATAATGAAAAGTAGTAGATGTGTAATATAAAAAGCTTCAATAGATTAACCTTATATCGAGTAATAAAACCGCTGAAGTGTTTTTTCAGATTTCAACCTCATTGTGCGAGTTATTTATATTACACATCTACTTGGATTCAGGTCGAAACATGTTCGCAGCTAATAAAAGTTTGAATTCCGTGTTACGGACTGACAAATTTTATTGAGGATCAATCTGAAGGTTTTTCAGTTTCTCGTTGTTTGATTCTTCAAGTAACCGATTCATCAAATTATTATTATCAGTCTCTTTTCGCATAGATGATGTGACCTGATACACTGTACGTATCTTTGTCTGAAAAATGCGTTGTGCATACAAGTCCCAAATTGACTGACGTATTGTTTTTTGGCGTTTCTAACGTTACAACGTCTTTTGCGTTCACGACGTAATACCGCGAGATGTGACATTGAATCAAACACCAGGAGGTTCACGGCTTAATAGAGCGATTTGATCCGTGTGACGCCCAAACACGTCTATACTCATCGTGATTCTGACGATATTGTTATGATTATGCTCTTGATATGTAATTCTAGCTGCTCGTCATTCATTATATTCTGGTGATTTGGGTTGCCTGCTGTCTGATACGCTAGGAACAGACGAAGCCGATTAACTAGTTCGTTCGGGTCGATTTGTAGACGTAGTTAGTCCTGACTTTTTTTCTTGCTACCATATACTATGGTAAGGAACTTCCACCTTTCGACGATCGCCTCCGCGATACGTTTAACAGTTTTGCATTCAAGGTTTTATACTTGTTATTGTTGCTAGTGCGAATGAATTTACTGGGACTGAATTAATCCGTGTAATGCCGCTGTTCGATTAATTTTGAGTAGACGTAGACGTTGCCAAATATCAGTTCATTTGGGTGCAGAATTACAGCAAGTAAGGCGTTAGTTTTGACCTGATTGGACGGACCACAAAGCACTGCATAAATGCTGTCTGAAAGTAAACTGCCTTGCTGTTTACCCTTTTCTTTTGTTGAACAAGTGTGTCAAAGTTGACAACCGGAAGTTTAACAGGTTCTGACCTGAAGCGCATCTTGACTTCAACTGTCGTTGAATCTATATGTACAACACTTATATAGCTTTCAGGTCAGTTGCGTGAACACCTCCGTACAGTGAAGAATGATTCTGCACCCCAAAGCGCACAAAGTGTCACGCAGTCATCTTCGAGGTGAAGGATTGGTCAACAAATTCATCAACAACTTGCCGTTTGAGTTGCTTTTGCCTGGCTACCAGTACTGTAGTTCAGGTACGGAGTTAGCCGAACGAATTCCTAGAGGAGCTCCTGGTATCAATCCTTGAGACGCAGCGTGTAAAGAACACGACATTGCTTACTCGCAAAATCGTGAAAACGTTGAAACCAGAAACGCTGCTAATCGTGTATTAGCCAATAAAGCTTGGCAGCGTGTTTTTGCTAAAGATGCTGGAATTTGGCGAGAAAGCGGCAGCACTGACAATAACTAAAGTGATCAATGCCAATGCGCGATTCGCTATAGGGTTGAAGACGCAGAATATTTTCCATCAATAAAACTCCCCTCATTAAAACTATGCACTCGATCTTATTGAACTGCTCACATTCAATGCGATTCCCAACATTGACACTGGAAAGAATAAGATCTGTGTCGGTGATATAGTGATGATTATACCTACTGGCAACTTTGAGATTGAAGAGATTGGGAGTTGAATCCAAAAGGCTCTAGCAGTTGATTGCATCACAATAAACAGCAAGCCAAATAATAACACATTATGCAGCAAGAGTAAGTGTGCTCGTGAAGTGAACTTTCTCTGACGATTTTCGGGATTCACAGCACGTGTCCTACAAGCCAATAAGACTCATACTTTTGATCTACCTATGGCGATTCTAAAAGTGGCCGCTCTACGAGTTGAGTGCAATATCACTACTAGAGCTTACATCAACGAGCGCAAAGTGCACACGATTGACGAATTCTTCCCTCTTGTATCACGAGAACATAAGATTGTTGAAGTACCATTACACGTTTTTTTCTTTCCTATCACCGTGAAGACAACACATGAAATTCATCTCTGCATAGTTAAACAGGATGGAGACTTGATCAATTTCCGAGGAGAGACTATAATGATTCGGCTTCACGTTAAATCATCATAATGGGGATCTTATACAATCGCAAAAGAGTCTTTATAATTGAGTAAAATGGAAGAAATAACTAAACTTTTGAGCATCAATGAGATTTGATGAATCTATACATAGCTATGAGCTCCATGCACATCACCCTTACGTCTTATCATCATTGAACAACAGTGATGAAATTTGTACTGCATTTCAACATCAAGATTTGTGTATGCTACCCAGTAAAAGTTCACTGCACGTGTATGGAAGACAAGCAAGAACTGATGGAACCACAGCCACTACTTCTACTACAAGTCTATTGAGCAATGTCATCTGCTATTTGTTTGATGAGGTTCGATATGAACCTAATAGTATTGAGATTTATAGCTTGTGATAGCTTCAGATTAGCACAAGATACAGCTATTGTGCTTGTTTGGGAAGGATTTACCTATTACTGTAAGTTGTCGCTCATGAAAAATGTATGATCACCCTTTGCCCTCCCACCACTTCAAGACTTATGGACGATTGAAATGTCAACTCAGTTGAAGAAGCCACGTTACATTATCCTAGGCTTCCAAACAGGTAAAAAGAATAATCGGAGAAGTCTTTCACTATTGTAGGAGGTGGGTGCCAACTTTCAGTCCACCTATTATGGTGAAGAGTCTGAGCTGGCGTTGCAGGAACACCAATTCAAAGAGCACGTTCCGCTGATTGTTCTAGACTGTTTGAAACAAAGTGAGTTTCTTAAACAGGCTCCAGTAGACGTTCGTTTATGATTTGAATCTGCAAACAATTTTTCTGTTGAAACTGCAGCCCACTGTCTAATTATACATGTCCGTATTATTTAGTACCAGCCCCTTAGTGGTAGCATGAAAAAGTTAATTTAGGACGATAATGGTGGGGGCGATGGCAGCAGTGATGGAAAGAAAAGATATAAAAGGGACAATTAAAGGAACAAAGTTAATTTTTCATCTATATGGAGTTCAGTGTGGACGTGCAAGGCGTCAAGAAGCCCACCAACCAATTCGTCCTCAAGGAGTTGGCTATAATTTTGCTCCAGGAAGACGCTCAACCTGTGATCTACCTGCTTCTCGGTAAATACAAGAGTGAAAGTGTAAAATAGTGGAGAGTGTGAAATTACCAGAAGTCTTTTTCCTTACATGAACAAAATATATCATGTTATTGTTATGTATGGTTCGGAATTTAAAGCATTGCTGTCTGTTATTCTTTCCAGCGATGGACTTTACACGCGTCATTGGGAAAAATCCAAAATATTGCACGCTATCGTTTTTTTCAACGCTGGATTTCTACTAATGTCGATGAAATGATTTCAAATTTTGCGCGCTTGTTGGTTTAGGCATTAGACATTGCTGTGAGCGGATATTATGATTAACATTGCCATTGTCTCTGAACAAAAAGTTTCAAGTCAACACAGCAGAACTTCTGGAAGCTTCGATGTACAGAAGATCGTCAGAGTCTACAAAGAAATTTCTAAGAAGGTTCGAGACATAAAATTTTTAATATGTGTCGTAATATGTAGCAGTTATAACTTTCGATTGATATTTCCAGCTACAGCGTTAGAGATTACATGCGATATCGATGGTTCTAGAAATTTATTGCTGTCAGCACATCCGTGTGTAACAAACCTTATAAAAAATTTGACAGATCTTTCTAGAACGTAACCAAAGTGAAAGTAATGGGGGAAAAAGGAGCATCAGGTTTCAAGGTGCTTCATCAAGGATAGTTTTTCGCCAAAACCATAATTCTCTTACACTGATGAATTGTTTGTTGTAATATTTGTCCCACGTCATCTCTAGACCTTAATGGAGGCTCGTACAGACAGATAATCGGCCCCGCCGTACACCTTGAATAGTCCAAACAATAGGGAAATTGTGCCAGAAACTTTTGCAGAAAACCGACTGTGCCATCATAAGAAAGGTACTTTATACTTTATTT
The DNA here is from genome assembly GCA_011762715.2 of Neuroterus valhalla. Lineage (NCBI taxonomy): Eukaryota > Metazoa > Arthropoda > Insecta > Hymenoptera > Cynipidae > Neuroterus > Neuroterus valhalla. Next base: position 967 of record WSXT02201973.1, on the reverse strand, counting down.
GAGTCATGTTCTTGATCCGCAAATAAAATTCCAATGTTTTTATCAACGTTTAAAGCCGAAAAATTGCACTTTTTTAGTTGTTTTCTTTATAACATAGAAGTAATCGAGCAATCTTCATGGCATCAATTGATTAGTTATAGACTATTAAATTACGAATAAAATGAGCTCTTGATCGACCTGATCGAATAATTTAGATGCGGAGAAAATTAGGAAAAACCAGGAAATTTAAGGCTTGTTTAACAATTCAATATCTTTGTTAATTTTGAATTTCTGTGGCTGAGTTTCAGTGAAACTGTAGCGATCTTTATGCTCTATAAGTACTAAAAATGATTAACTCAGTAGGATAATAATTTTTTTTTGTAATTGTAATTTCAATAATTTAATGCTACTAATTGCAAAATGTCTGTATGGTGCACCGATGGTCCGATTTCGATTTTTAGAACGGATTTTGAAATGATAACTAAAGCACAACAAAATGTTTATCTTGGTTTTCCAGTAAAATGTTGCTGAATGCGTTGGAAAAATGTCCAAACATGTTTCCAAACTGCTGAGCGCTCGAAAGTAACCGAGGAGTGGGGGAAGAAGGAAGGTAGAAGAGGCATAGAGCGCGGTACGTTATATTCGATTTGATTATCTCGTCAACAACTTTAGCTAATTTATCACTTTTTTTTGCATTCAGCAACATTTTAATGAAAAACAAATATATATAGCTTGTTGTGCTTTAGTTATAATTTCAAAATCCGTTTTAAAAATCGAAATCGGACCATCAGTTCACCATACAGACATTTCGAAATTAGTAGCATTAAATAATTGGAATAGCAATTACGTAAAAAATTATTATCTTACAGTGTTAATTCTTTTTTACACTTAAAAATCATGAAGATTGCTACTTTTTCACCAAAACTCAGTCCTAGAATTTCAAAATTAACAAAGATATCGAATTGTTGAACAAGCCTTAGATTTCCTG
>WSXT02201962.1:0-18635 GCA_011762715.2 Neuroterus valhalla | reverse complement strand
GCAAACGGAGACCTGACGGTAAGCACGTTTTCTTAGCTTCGACGAAGAAAAGTATCGAGTGAACTTCAGAATTGAAATCTTCGAAATCTCTTTTAAATCTCGGCAACTTGGAAATATTCCTGACATTTTTGGAAACCTTTGCACAATCCTGGAATTCTTCTGAATTTTTTTTTAATCTTTGTGAATTATTCCGAAACATTTTAAAATTATTTCTCTGAAATCATTTTAGTTCAATGTGTATTTTACTTCAAATTTTTGTGAATCTTCCTGTAATAATGTGAGATATAATCTTCAAAATATTTGTAAATCTTCGTGAATTTCGTTGAAATGTTTGGAATTCCAAAACACTTTTTGGCATTTTCGCAAATCTCCGGCAATCTTATGAAATCTTCGTGAATCATTGTGAAATCTTTGTAGATTTTTTTGAAATCTTTGGAATAATCTTAATTCTCTCAAATTCTATCAAACTTTTTGAATGATTGCAAAACTTCTAAAATATCTATCAAATGATTTACAATCCTTTTGAAACTTTTGTGAGTTTCTCTGAAATCTTTAGAATCTTAGAAAGATTCTGTAATCTTTCAAAACTTTCGGAACCTTTTGGAATTTTTAAAATCTCTGTAGAATTCAAAAATCTCTTGATTATTCCTGGAAAATCTTCCTAAATTTGTTGAAATTTTCGAGACTATTAGGAATCTTTGTGGAATTTTGGAATCATTAGGATCTTTTGAATTCTCGCGGAATCTCGAGAAGTCTTTTGAATCTTTGTGTATTTCTGACATTTTTGGAAATCCTCGTGCAATCTTGGAAATCTTCTGAAAATATTTTGACATCTTTGTTAATTTCATTGGAATGTTTAGAATCTTTTGGAAATCATATGAAGTTTTGGAAATCTTTCAAACCTTTCTTAGAATCTTTGTAATCGCTGCACAATTTTTATATCCTTGAAACCTTTGTGAAATAACTGAAGTTTTAAAATCTTTGCGAAAGTTGTGAAATCACTCTGAGTTTTATCTAAGAATTTACCAATCAGAATAACGTTCTTGGTTATCTTTTGAAGTCTTTTGAAATATGTGTCAAATGATAGAAATCTGTTGAAATCTATGTCAATTTCCTAAAAATGCAAATACCAGAGAAATTGAGAATCATGCATCATATACAAATTATTCACAACATTTGTGAAAAACAATTCCTAAAATTATTCATGGAATTATGAAAAATGATGGAAAAATGATGGATTAATTTTTCAAAATTTTTTTTTTTTTAATAAACATAGCCCTGAATATTAATGACAATATCCGGTTATTTAACTTCCGGATTCTATTGTGCGTGCCTAGAAGGGGAATTTGAAAGTTGACCCATTCACTATCTAACAAACCAGACCATTTTATCTACTCCGTTGAAAATGGATTTTAGATAATATCATTATTGATGCATTTTTTGACAATATTTATCCTAATTGGAAAATAAATCGATAATGACAACTAAAAGGATAAACACGAAAGTATTGTTAACCAAGTAATAAGATTTTTGATCAAAAGAGCTGGATTTTTAAACCAAAAAGAGAAAATTTGAAACAAAGAGTTAAACTTTTCACCAAAAGTGGAATTTTCCACAAAGCAGTGTAATATTCAGATAAAAAATATGAACCATCAATAAAAAAGGATGACTTTTTGACGAAATTGAAATGATTTGCGATTAATTTCTTTTATTTTTCAGCCCAATAAGAAGAATGATCATCAAAACAATCAAACTTTCAACTAAAATACGATTTTTCTACTAAAAGGATGTATGACTTTTAAACAAAAATGCTAAATTCTCAATACAATAATCATTTTCTCAACCAATTAATATTCTCCAACAAACAACAAAGGAGATCAACTTCCAACAAAGTATCTCCTTTTCAACTAACAGCACAAATTTTATATCAGAGAATAAGAATTTTTTTAACACAATACATGAATCTGCAACTAAATAATTAAAATTTTAACTGAAAGAGATAAGTCTTCAAACAAAAGAATCATTTTTCAACACAAAGAAAAATTTTTGAATTTTCAACATAATAATTATTCAAGTCTCAACCAAATTATAGGGTTCTCAACCTGAAGAGCTACATTTTCAAATTAGGAGGGCAAAATTGAACATAAAGTTCCGAATTTCCAGCAAGAAAGATTTTTCAGTTAGGAAATGGAAAACATTCCAACAAAATTGTTAAAGTTTCAAGCGAGAAGGAAAAAATTTCTGAAAATCAGTGTAATTTTCAAATCAAATGTAAAAGCTATCCCCAGAAAGGATAAATTATCGATCATGAGGGATTACTTTTCAACAAAATTGTAAAATTTCCAATAAAATAATCATAATAATATTTTCAACCAAGAAAGATTTTGAATTATCAAAAAACGGATGAATTTTCAACTAAAAGACGAATTTTCAATCAAAAAGGATGACTTTTTATAATTGTAGTAAAATTTGCAATAAAATAATTGAATTCACAGTCAAGTAAGATTTTCAACCAAGAAAGATAGACTTTCGATTAAAAATTGAAAGTTTTACCAAAAAGACAAATTTTCAACCTGAAGCATTAAATTTTCTGCCAGAGATCAATTTTCAACAAAGAAATTCGACTTTCAATATAGTTGTTTAATTTTTAACCAACAAGACCAATTTGATACCTGAAAATACGAATTTTCAACCCAATACATGAGTTTGCTACCAAATTTTGAAAACGTCAATCATAAGAGATAAACTTTTGAACGAAGAAATAATTTTTTGATGAAGTTTAACTTTCAATCCAACAGTTAAAATTTTCACCAAAGAAAATTCTAATTCATTAAAAAAAATCTATTTATTTCTAACAATATGTAGTTCATTCTTTTACCAATCAAATCAAAATTTCAACCTTACTAAACGAATAATCAAACTCTCAATCAAATACCAGATAATAAGATTTTGAATCAGAGAAGATACAGTTCCGAACTAAAACGACGAAATTTAACAAAAGAGTTTATTTTTTTTAGTATATTTATTTTCCGTCGAGAAAATGATGAATCTTTTACCAAAACTAGGAATCGCTAACTGTTGAAAAATAGAGCAAAACGGCAACCCGTTTCCTTAACGTTTTGAAATGTTTATTAAGTTCTCATTAAAAATTAGTTAATATACAATTTTCAACTCTTGTTTTTAATATGAAATTCGCTTTTTTTTTTTAATTTCTACTGTTGGAAATTGAAGTTGAAATTCCCTTCAATTTTCAATTTTAATGCCAAAAAACAGCAATAAACATGTTATGATAACATAATTTTATGTGAGAAAATAGTAAATAAACATTCGAAACCATGAAAAAAAATTTGGAGTTTTTGAAAAAGTTGATTTTTTCAAAAACAGATGGCCATTGGCAAATCATGTTTGGCAAAATCAGTCTTGCAATACTATCTCCGTCGAGAATTGATAGGAGATTAAAAATGAATTACCCTATATTAGGTATACTTTCTTAAGTCTGGAAGAGCATGAACTTGAAATTAAATTTTTTTTTAAATTCATTGTAATAAAATATAATATTTTTGACCAAAAATAAATGCTTCTTATTTTCCGAACCTCCAAAAATTCAAACGTTTTTCCCTATATATATATTTTCATGAAAATAAAGGACAACAAAAGTCATAAAAATGTGTAACACATATATGTACATTTCTACATAAATAACAATACAATGAAAAAAACTACATTCCAGAGCTTGTTTATTATTTTTCTGAATTTACAAGAAATAGAAGGTGCAGTGTGCACCGTGAGCACTAAAATATAAATAAAAAATCGACCTACAACCGTGAAGGTCAACGATCACGAAAAGCAAACTAACAGTAACAAGTTAGCACATTAGAAACTGGACCGATGTTTTCACCCGGTGCATTACATTTCCACTTGGCAGCGATTTTGCAGGAATTCAGTTTATTCAGAATCAGAAACCGCTCTCTCCCCTCCAAGAGTTAGGATCGTTGCATCCCGAAGGGGCGAGTGGGGGTATCACGTGTCCAAAAACTGTTCACCCAATTGGTCGAGCCCCGCCCCTGTGACCTGCAACCGGAGGCTTGCTTGTTCTTGTTCTCCCTCGCGTCCGTCGTTCGCTCGTTTGCTCAGAATAGTTCCAGATGTGGCCATGTTTAGTTAACTTTGAAGTTTCGCTTACTCATTCTGCATTTTTATAATTATTGCTGACTTTGTACCTGTCGATCGTATTCTCCGCTACCTGTGGCTCTGATCGCCCATGTATAAACTGATCACCGAAAAAACTACGCAAAAGCACTGCTCCTGTCACCACAAAATTTCACCATCACGACACACTCGCGGCACTCATTTCTCTAAAAAAAACGCGCGTTTTTCACGGGTTACAGCGAGCCATTTTAGTAAATTCTCTCTCTTTTTTATCTATTACGGACAAAACAAGTTTGCAGCTCGGAAGATTTGGTGGAATTATTAGAAATTTGGAGCCGAGAAGACGTTTTGTATGTGGGCGGCCCCTTACACAATCTCACTTCACACACACGACGCCATCTTGCATCGACGACAGACTTGACTTTACACGATTTTAAGCTATTTGATATCCACGTCAGCGCGTTAGAGAAAGGGGCACGCCATTTCTCGAAATTTGGCAGACACAGTGGAAGATTTTCCGTAACTTAGTGTAATTTCTCAATAAAATAGAGGAAGGGTTTAGCTAACCTTAAAAAGAGGGAGAGGAAGAAAATAGCTCGCTTGGAGTTGATTGAAAAAAGAAAATTAATATCATAATTGACGCGATTCTTGTGCAGAGCAAAATATCTTTTCATGTTCAGACAAATGATTTCACCAACAAAAAGCCGTCTAGTGTCGCGTCAATCGATCGAACGATCTTCGACAGTTCGTAGTGGCAAATGGTAAACTCGATCGATCTCCGATCGGGAAACAATGGCTTTAGAGAGTGTTTCCGCGGCCGAGACTCTAATCCAAAGGTTTGCCTCATTTTTTATTCATCAAAGAAAACTCGGACTCTACTCCGTGTATTTCTTCGTGCTCCTCTAATGCCCCCTTTCCAAGGCAGAAAAGCAGGACAAATTCTAAAAAAAAAAAGAATTTTGGGCTGCAGATCGAAAGGGTTATAAATCCCTGAGTTCCTTTTCGATCGGGCTTTGTCCGAATTTTTTATCATGTAATTTTTAAAATTAATTTAATTGTAAATTTTCGTGGCAATTGAAGGACCGTTCAACAGAAGAGGCAACGACGCAGTTACGCAATTGAATTTCATGACTCATATTATTTTCCATCAAGAAATCATTTTTCTTTGAGATTTTATTTTTTGTACTTTTTTATGACTTGTTCGTATTGATCGCGGGGTGTTCGGGGAGCGATAAGAACGCACACGAGTGTACATCTGTCCACGCTCTACAAAATATGTACGTAAAATGTAGACAGATGTATAGGTGTAGAACTAACACAAATAATACGTTATCGGAGATGAAAACAGTTTTCACCTCGGTTCTTACATGATAATGGCATTGAAAGATGAAATGATGTCGATTTGAAATGTTCAAGAATTTGATTTAGAGGAACGTGTGGTTGCTTTTGCAATAACCAGCTTTTTATCGATGAGGATATGAAATGATATGATGATTATGCTAATGACCCTGAATGGAATACGGTAAGAGAATTTTTGATTCTTCTCCGGGAGGGCGATTTTGTCGCTCCCGATTTGATAAAGGGATTTTGGAAATTAGGTTATTTTTTTTACGTTTTTTTCTCCAAGTTTTCGAAGAGCGATGCGCTTTGAGCTCAAAAATGGATCAAGCACGTCGAGAAATGTCCTTCAGACGTTCTCCGGAAAACATCTGCCGCTCTTGACATGAAGTAATTTGAAGCCTCTTACGAGGTTGTTGACTTGTTTCAGTCTGAATTCAAAACTGTTTAGATGTAAGTTTCTGAATGGATTTTTAAATTAACTTATTGAACAAACATGTGACAAGGAAGGGTAACAATAGGAAATCTCTGAGTTTTTTTTGGCTCAAATTAAAATTATTCTAGAAATATTGACTTATTTTTAGAGCAGTACTACTTTTCGGATACTATTTTTACCCAGCTCCTTGTCGGAGCATCTTATATTTCAACAGGAATGAGATAAAAAAAATTAATATCGAAATAATTCTACCGCCGGATATGAAATTTGTTGGTCCTAGCAAAATGTGAATTTTGTAATTTCATTTGAATTTTATATTCTAGAAATCTATTTGATATAATTAATTTGCTTGCATAATATCAAAAGTCATTGTTTGAACTGTAATTTAAGATTGTCAAGAACCCTTTGTACGGACTTAACAAAATTTATATTCCGTTTTAAAATCCGAAGATTCAATTTCATTGCGATTGGCAACTTTCATTCTGGTTTTATGTCTATATTCAAAATAATGATAGCGCCAAAAAAAGTTTGATTTTTTTTTTGGTATAAAATAATAGATGAACTAATAGTTTTTGAAAAAAATTTAAGAAAGAAAGTCATTACAGCATCTAAACTAGTATAGTTAATTTTATGAAAAGTAGGCTATTTCTTAACTAAAATGAAACCTACTACATCCGATTCACGGAGCGTGGGTATCGATCGGAAAAGTAATTTGGTGCTACAGAAAAGGTCAATGTATTTGACGAAGATAGTAAATATGGATCCATCTATAAACGACTATAAAATACCTCTTTTCACCGCAATCCCTCGCACCTGACACTCATTTCCTGAATTTCATTCAATTTTATCATCAGAATGATGTTAGGACGGTAATGTTTCAAAAAAATATGCATTAATGTACTTTTTAAAAAACTGTATAATTATTGAATAGTTCAGGGTAGTCACTGGACCAGTAGCAGTCAGGAAATTACATTAAATCAATTTTTTTACATAAAATAAAAAAATTAAAAATTAGAAGAAAAATCTATTGAATCACTTGAAATATCACAAATTTTATATCGTATAACTGAATGTAATTTAAAATAGTTTGATTTTGACTTTTTTTGAATGATTAGTTCAATTGTTAACTAACAGTTATGCGTGATTCTGAAGTTTAACTTTATCCACTTTCCATTGTAGGTCTTCATTTTAAGCGTCCATTTACAATTTAGAGAATATTTAAATGCAGTTATAAAGACTCAAACCATAAAAAGTTAAAAGCAATTGAATTTCAATGTTTTTTGATTAAAGATTCAAGTTTTTTTGCTAAAAATTGTTTCAGTTTGATCAGCTCTAAATATAAATTAATCAATGATCTCTAAAACTTAACAGTAATTTGAGTTTCAAAAATTGAGTAATAATTGATAAATATCGATTTTATCCTAATTAAATAATCCTATTCAAATATTGTTCCAGTCTGAAATATTCCATGTTTAACCTATTCAAATAAAAGCTTTTTGGTTGAAAAAATGAGACCGACTCTTTGATATTTATCAATATTTGGATGTCATTCAGAATGAGCAGTTATAAAACCAATATTTGAAACTAAATTGTGTGTAAAAGGAAGCCTTGAATCGTCAACATTTCAAGGTACCCTATATTTAATCTTCAAACGTTGCAATTTTAATTACTCCATTTACAACAAATTTCATTCGTATGTGAATGTGTTGAATTGTGATGTTATAGATAATAAATGAACAATTATTCATTCAAAACGACATAGAATGGAAATAGTTTGAAATAGTATAGAAAAACGTTTGAATTTCACAGTCCTAATTGTCTTTCACATTTTTATTGAGTTAAGGTTGGGTTTCAATTTTTAACATTTTTATTGATTTTGAAAGGATAATTTTATTTCCCAATATTTCTGCAAATGGAAGGACATATGTTTTTTTCTAATATGATAAAGAGTTCTTCGATCGAACTAAGTATTCATTATCTCTTTTGTCTTAATTGGCCTTTTTTTCTTTCCAACATTTATATAAAGAGGGAGAATTTATTCTCTCAATTTTGTACTGAATTTTGAGAGGGACATGTTTCATTTTTAACATTCCAATTAATGCGAGTTGAAAGGCAGGATTAGTTTCAATTCAAAAGAGTTCCACTATGAGCACTTCAATTTCAGTTCAGTTTTTGCTTGAAGTGAACAAATTTTCGGTTTCGAGTTTGAATTTTCCAAATTTTAATAATTGTGGAAAAATTTTTCGAAGCTGTTAGTGACCGGGAATTATTTTTTTTTTGGTATTGAAACAGTTACTCTGTAAATAAATGAATTGAATTAAATACGTTGATGAATTGGGTTATTAAAGTCACCAAATAATACAATTTATACCAAAAGAAAACCGCAGAAATCAACCCCTTTTTTTGTTCTACCCAGTGGAACAAAAGAACAATGATTTATAGATCTTCAAAATTTTTATCATTAATGACAGATAGTCGAGTTTGAATGGAATGAAGGCTTTTTATGAGAAGAGGAATCAACAAAAAATTTTTATTCAAAATAACGCTTATTTAACTAAGACTTTTTATCAGGCAAGTTCTGGAAGAAGCTTGATAACATTATCTCCGTATTAGTCATTACTTATTAGTATAAACATTATACTGTTTTCACAGGCTTTCGCAATGCTTAAAGCGATAATCAGCAAACTTGGTGAAAAAATGTGAGTTTTAAAACTCCGAACTGGTTAAATTTTTAAAATACGTCTCATTTTTTTCTCACTCAATTATTTAACCCCGCCGAAATTAGAAATTACCAACAGGATATTTTTTATAAAAACTGTATCTAGCATAACGCCGATTCTATGTTTTGAAACTGCGAAAGGGTAAATGGTTCATGAATTATGAAAACTCGTGAATTACCAGGAAAATGTTAGGACTAGAGAGGAAAATTGAATTTAAAAACTAGTTCTTTGCAAGCACCACACGTTCAATCGCATCGTTGGTTTTTCTTTGCCTGTTTTCAATTTTAAGAAACAACCAAGGGTGCCTAAACTTAGTAATTATGATCTCTAGGGGCCCGGAAAATGAAAATGATGATTTGGAAGACGGAGAGATTCCTTCCGACGAAGATGACGAAGTTGTACCAACTCCAATTCCCGCGCCAAAACCACCACCGGTGGAACTTTCAAGACCCTCAAAACCCAAAGGGGAATCCCCAAAGTCCAATAAGAACTTTGATAATAAGTTCAGCAAGAACAAAAAACAATCTACACAAAATTCAGGTAGCAATGATAGAACGAGTAAATTCAACAAAGGCCCATCTGAAGATTGGGCCGGAGATGTTGAAAAAGCGATCAAGGCTGCTCTAGATAAAGATAAAGACAAAGAAAAATCGAGACACCAAGACAACAATTCGAAGTCCAAGAACAATAGGAGTAAAAATAGGAAAAGGTCGCGCGATGATAAAGAAGAAGAACGAGTAAAGGATCAAAAGGTTTCTTTCTGTTCAAGATTTATTTTCTTCTGATTTATGCAATATAAATTTTTGACTCTTTAACGTTCTAATCAATTTCAGAGAAGGAAAGCTAGCGTGGAAGAAAATGGCAACGAGGATGACGATGAGATGCTTTTTGTCCGAGGAGCTTCTCCAGTTAAGAAAGGATCCCAAGAAAATAGTTCGCCATCCAGGCGGAACAACGATCATGAAAATTATGACAGTGGTTCCGACTATGAGGATCGTCCGAATGTCAATCGACATCGAGATAATGATAACAAACGCGGTGCACGTGGAGGTAAATCTCCAATTTTCAGCCCACCATTGTCCATAAACTGCGTTACCAATTAGGGTTGGAAACTTAGTTAAACTTTGAACTATTTAGTAGGTCAACTTTCTGGTCAAAGAATTATATTTTTGGGTTGAAAATTCAACTGTTTTGTATATAATTTGTCTTTTTAACCTTAAAATTCAACAATATTGTTGGAAATGATTCCATTCTCTTCCAAATTTATTTTTTGCTTGGTTGAAAATTACATTTTTATCTGAAAATTCTATTATTCCATTTTTGGTTGGAATTTAATATTCTTGATATTCATTTATTTTGCGTAGAAATCGTCTTTTTGGTAGAAATGTCTAAAATTGCACCTGTTTGTTCGAAATTTGATATTCTCTGGCAGAGGATTTTAATTATTTTGTTGAAAATTCGTTCTTTCGCTGGTTGAGGATTAAGTTTTTAAACTGAAAATCTAGCTATTCTACTCTTGGTCAATAATTGACAATTTCAATTGAAAATTGATCTTTTCAAAAATGCATTTGTTCGATTGAAAATTGATCCTTAGTGGTCGAAAATGCAACTGTTCGATTGAAAATTAATCTTCTATCATTAAGAATTGAACTATCTTGTTGAAAGTTGGTCTTCTTTTTTGTTTAATTAAACTCTGATTGATTCCAAATCTTGGTTGTTTGAAATCGTAATTATTAGTTGTTACGTCAAGAATTAATTATTTTTTTGAATAAAAAAATCAACTACTTGACTTAAAGTTGAATTTTTTTGGGGTAAATTAATATTTTCTTGAAAATTCGCGTTTTTGGGTTTGGAATAGCCCAAGATTGGTAAAGTAGTTTATGGACGGATGCCCTGAAGGCCTGATTTTAATCGAATTGTTTTTGGATCCTCTTTTTCAGGTCGACGTGGTGGAAAGAACGAGCGCGGTGGCAAGAATAACAAGGGACGGAATCAGGCGCGAAATGAGCGAAATGGTCGGAGGAACCAGCCGAACAACGATCATGGACAAGATCCTGATGCCATTTGCGTCTACTACATGCAGGGGAAGTGTCATCGGGGCGAGGACTGTCCGTTTTCCCACAACGCTCTGCCTCCAAGGAAGATGGAGTTGTGTAAATTTTATCTCATGGATTGTTGTGCTAAGAGGGATAAGTGTCTTTATATGCATCATGACTTTCCATGCAAATTCTTTCATACAGGGTTGAATTGTAGTCAAGGAGACAACTGCAAGTTCTCTCATCAGCCCTTGAACGAGCAGGTAATTTAGATTTAACATTGAGAAAATATTTTTTGTATGGAGGATTTATCTTTTTATTCCGAAAATTTATTGTTCTGTCTTTTCTGCTTTCCAGGTGAAGAATATTCTACTCAAACATTTGGAGACTGCGCCGAAAGAAATCCTCGGTAACTTCCCAAGGCTTAGCAGAGATGGTGCTTTGACTATGATCAACAACACTGAAAAGAATTTGTCCCAGGGTCAGGACTGCAATCAAAAAATTCCGAGTCTATTCGAACTGAACATCGGAAATGAAGAGAAAGAAGAAGGTAAAAGATGCTGATGACCCTATTATCAGGGTGTCCACCTGGCCGGGAATTTTATCTACCGAAAATTTGATTCAGTCATAGCTGTTCTGAATTTGAAAAGGAAATTTTCTGGAAGAATTTTCAAGAAAAATTATAATTTCAAGTTGGAAGATGATATTTCCCGAAGCAGTTATAAGTAATATCGAATTCAGTCAGAAAATTTTGGAATTTAGGTGTTTTATAATCTTGACTTAGAACACTGGATTTTCCACAAGAATTACAATTTTAACTCGAAAATTGTATTTTTTAAAAGAGTAATAATTTTGATTTTATTCAGGAAATTATTTCATCCGAAACGGGGGAACTGAAAAATTAAATTCTGATTAGGGGATTTTTGGAAAGAATCCTAATTTTGGGTTCATTTTGTGAATTCCGCAATTTTTACTTGGGGCGGGAAGCTTTTTTAAAGAATCACAATTTTGCCTTGGAACGAGAAATTTGATCAAAGAATTCTGGTTCTATTCAGAACAGGGGATTATTTTTAAGGCCATGTGACAAGGACAACATCGGTTACGTGGCCAAATTATCGATTTTCTTTGCAACAATTCACGACCGGACCGAAAAAGACATCAAGTTGACATTTTGGGAAAAGCCTTAGAAAACAATGAACTACGTTTGTATATAACATCTGGTTCAAAATTGAAAAAAAAATCCTCTAAAATTTTTTCTCCAAAAGTCTGAACCAAATCTCGTATACATTCGTAGTTGATTGTTTTCTGAGGCATTTCTCAAAATTTCAACTCTCTATCTAATTCGGCGCGGACGTGAGTTGTGGCAAAAAAATGTCGGTAAGGTAGGAATCGGGTGATCGTAACATGGCCTCAAGGATTATTTTTATTCTATCGAGTTAACTCAGGAAATTTTCCGAAAGGGTTCTAATTAAGACCTAAAGCGGAGAATGTTCCATAAGAATTATGATTCTAACTTATTACAGGGAATTATAGAAAAGAATTATGCTGTTTGAAACAGATAATTTTTCAACAATTTTAAGTTGGTTCAGGGAACTTCCAAAGAAATTATCATTGTTCTGACTCCGAACAGAGAACTTTTTAAAATATATATGATTTTGAACCGGTTCAGGAAATTTTCTAGAAGAATTACAATTTTGTCTTGAAAGAGTAAATCTTTAAAAAAAATTATCATTCTGATTAGTTACAAGCAATTTTTTAAACGGATTATGATTTTGATCAGGAACAGGGAATTTTCCAAAATACTTACAGTTTTGACTTTGTTCGAGGAATCTTCCAAAAGAATCTGAATTCCGATTTGGAACAGTGACATTTTAAAAACAATTACAATTTCTTTTTGGAACGGGGAATTTTACAAAAGAAATTAAAACCTGAGTGAGGACATTATAATTTCAAAAAAGGAGCAATATAAATTATTTGCCAGCTAGACAGTCTAACTGTTTAAAAGACCTAAACTACTATAAATTAGGTTTATATAATTAAAATGAGTTCAGTTGAGTACAATAACAAAAAATTTCAGCTGCTATTGGGGCGGAAGATTTGAGTGGCCAGAAGAATAACACAAAGGAGAGGAAACCTTCTGGAAAGAAGACTCGCTGGGGTTCAGACGAAGATCGAGTTCCCTACGAGCAAATTATGCTCCTGCAATCTGCGAATCAACTTGGTCTGCAGCTTCCAAATGCTGCTCTCGATCTTGCAGTTCAGGAGCATCTTCAACAACAATTGATGAAGCCCCAAAAAATGGCAATGGATTTTTACAGTGAGGCTAATCTAAGCGACGCGAACAATGCGAAAGCTAAAGAGGACTTTACGAAAGATGTAGAAGAAGACGAAATTCGGGCACAGGTAATTTATTTGAAGTAACCTTGTGTCTACAAGTGACAAGGTTCTATCTTGAAATGTAAATTATCGTCTAAATTGTCTTATTTTTTATAGTCAAAGGGATCTGCGGCTCAATCAGCTCCAAAAGATGTCGATTTGCGACAGCTCTTAAGTGGGACAAATAAACCTACTCGTGTTGTGTACATAGCAGACGAGATAGCTAACATCACTAAATCGAAAGAGGATGAAGAGAGTGACCAGGAGGAAGAATCTGATTTGGTGATTGAAATGCCGGTCGAGGAGGAGGAACCCGAGAAGGAAAAGGACCTCAGCAATTCTGAAGGTGAGATTTTTGATAAAAGCAAAGTGAACTAATCCTTAACATCTTTTATAAACTTTTCTAATTTGAAATTCCAGACTCACAAGCGTCTCAATCTATAAAGATTGACAAACCACCGTCTCCAAATTCTCTGTCGCAAGAGATGCCGCCGAATTTGCCAAAGAAAGCCCAGGAGTTGTTTATGCGAATTCAGCAACAGCAGCGTGGTGCTCAAGACAGTTTTAAGAACCTCGAAGACGAGGAAAATGAAGAATCTGGACCCCAGGACGATTGGTACTCCGACGATGATGATGACGCCGACGAAGGCGGCGGTCTCACAATTGATGTTCGAAATGACGAAGATCAGGAGATGCCGGAAGTAAAGGAGAAAGTCGAGTCAAAAAGTCCTCCGCCCTCGAATATTCCACAACCCGCACCCTTCGTTGATAAGCTCGGGGATTTGAGCAAAATCGACATCAGCGCGGAGGTGTCCAAACTCCTGTCTTCCCTCAAAGCAAAGAGCAGCAGCACTGCGCCGACAAAACCAAACTTGGACGATAATGAAAAAAAGTTTAGACGCGAACAAAGCTCGCCAATCGACAGCAAAGATGGGAATTCCATGAAACTAGAGAAGGAAGAATTTAGTCCTAGATGTACACCTCCTCAAGTTCCTGCTGCTTCCAGAGATCCTCGCATGCTTCGAGACCCGAGGGAGTCTAGAGATCCCAGGGAATCCAGAGATTCGAGAGATTCCCGAGATCCTAGAGAGTCCAGAGATCCTAGAGATCTTAGAGAGAGAGAATCTAGAGACCCTAGAGATCCTCGACAGCGCAGAGAGGAACAAAAATCAATCCCTGCGACAAAACCCGAAGCTAAGGATCACAGGTCTCATAGGTTAGAAACTAGCATATACAGTTCCGGGATTATTGCAATGGACACGGACCTCCGAGCCCGTGCGGATCAGGATCATCGAAGGAAGGATATGGATTTAAGGCAGTGCTTTGCAGACTTTGGAGACACCGATCTCAGAGTCGTGGGAGGAACCTTCACAAATGCTTCCGGGAAGTCTGACATTGATCTTCGACAAATGCTAACCTTGCCTTTCAAGCCAGTTCCCTCTCATGTTCCTTGTACCGAAATAGATGGTAGCATAGCTTCTCATCCCCCGATTCCCTACAAGGTCCAAGTCGTCGATATCCCAAGGCCAGACTACACATGCCTAAAGCTGACAAAGAACGACCCCCAAGTAAAATACGACCCTCGTCTGAGGAAAATCTTCCGTATTCCATTGAACGATATCGCTGATTCGCCGATGTCACCCCCAGCCGTGAAACTAAACGTACCCAAGTCCCCACTACAGATCCGGACGGACCCAAGGCGCAAAGCACTCGAGTCCCAAGGTCCATCCCAGAGTTTACCTCCTCAGGGTATGAATACTGGTGTTCCTCTTCACCAGGGACCTCCCGAAATGAATATGAATATGGGAAACTACATGCCTGGGCCTGTGATGCAAGGCATGCCGATGATGATGGGCCCAAATCCGATGATGGGAAATATGGGACCGATGATGGGAGGACCCATGCCACCGAATATGCAGATGATGGGTCCGAATATGGGACCAAACATAGGACAAAATATGGGTCAGAATATGGGACCAAACATGGGACAGAATATGGGTCCAAATATGGGACCTAACATGAATCAAAACATGGGACAGAATATGGGTCAAAACATGGGACAGAATTTCGATCCTCGTTTCAACGCACAGAGAAATAACGGAGCAGGACTCCTTGGACCTGGGCCCATGGGATATGGGCCGGATGTTGGACCCAATTTCGAAGGAGGCTACCCTAACGGAAACTTTAATAATTTCGGACCTGGGCCCGATCACAGGAATTTCGGGAACAATCCTGAAGGACCGAATTTCGGAAATGGGGGTGACTGGAACGGAAATCAGAATCAGAATAGAAGAGGCGGACGGATGCGGAGGAGGAATCGAAACAAAAATGGTCCTTCGATGAATAATCGATCACCTTCGTAGAATTTTAAGAGCGAGGGCTGTAAGATGTAATTTTGTCCAGAGCTGAGTTTAAGGGAATATTTGAAAAATGTATAACCAATATGAGCTCTAAAGAAGAAAAGCGGCAATCAAAAGTATAAGAGATTAGATTATATGAAATGAATTTTATCAAGGTTAACAAATTTTGTGAATCGATTAGAATTCTCTGGTGTTATTATTTTTTAATATTTAATTCGCTATCTCCGAGTTCCAAGAATAGAATTCCGAAAAAAGGAAAAATCCTTTATTTAGACACGTGCTGTTACTGAAACAGTCAATATGTCGTGCAGAGGTTGTCTAAAACTACAAAGGGTGAAGAAGAGAATACTAAAAAGTCGGTCAAGGCAAGACCAGTATTTTCCATTATATTCTGTTTGTAAATAAATAATTGTTAGTATCAGTAAAATTAAAATATCGTTTCATTTTCAGATTAAAGATCGGAATTTTTTTTATACAAATAATATTGTGACAGTGTAGAAAACCTAATTTTTCACACACTATAACTTCAAGTCACATTGTAAGCTTCGATAGAATTCGATTAACATTTTTCAATCATAACACAGCTTTATACTTCTTTATTTAGCCGCCATCACATATGCTTACTTCAAAAGAATTTGGATAACCTCAACTTGTTTTCAATACTTTTTTTAGTATAATATGCTGTGCTATTCTTTCAAAACAGCACGTAACTGAAGAAGAATCTTTCCTTTTTCCGACAATAAATCCAAATACTAACTCTTCCATATTTTATTTGGAAATTCGTTCAATACAGATCAAGCAATGGATCTTAGAAATGAGACGCTTAGAATCAGCCTCATAATTTCAGGCGAGATTATCGAGCACCAAATTTCTAAATTATAAATCATTGAGCAAATAGATCATTCACCCGCTTTTCTTATTTGGGCGGCAATAATAGACCGTTTTTAGATTCCATTTTAATCCAATATAAATCTGATGGAAATTCACCTCTGTGATTCCTTGGAGAAGGATCTTCTTTTATTTTGGGTTGAGATGATCCGAAAGTTAAATCAGGAATTGATTTTTTATATATATATTAGCTCAGCTCGGATTTTCCCGAGCTCTCGAGTTTGTTGTTGCGAGAGTTTCGGGAAGTAAAATTAGTCAATATTGTAAATTCAGCTATAATCAGCATGAGAAAAATTGTTGTAGATTTAAGATGAGTTCTATAATGTATATATCGATGATGTACATTCAGGAGATGATGGATATGTGAAAATAGTGATTGAAGGACATATTGACGTTCGAAGAAAAGAAGAGATTGTGAAATCGAGATTGTCTGAATTAGCTTCGATTTTATTTTTTTTTTACGTCTTCCCCTGTACATAGTACATACATAAATTGCGGTTAATTTGTAAGATGTACATACGTTATTAATGCAAAATATATTTGTGATAAAATGATTGAGTCCCGCAAAAATTGTTTTTGGAATACGTTAGATTCAACAATCAAGATTTCTTACGTCTGGAGGTTCGAACTTATTTATTGATTTTGTTTATCACTAACTTAGGATATATATTTTTTTTTACTCTATGAAAATAAATTATTTTGTTGAATGTAAGTATCGAATATTTCGAAAACATTCCGAATTAGTTTCATAATTGTGGCTTTGTCCATAAATGACGAGACGCTTTTTGGATCTCTCTTCCGCTAGAATATTTCATTGTCACAATAAACTATGAAAGTGACGTCATTTACGGACGAAGCCTGACAGTTCAATCCTTCCGCATATGCAATCAATTGGACTGATGCCAATAAAAAAATAAATGATTCGTCTGATTGCAGTTAAACATTTGTTTCGTTTATTTTATAGATTTAATTTTCGCCGTTGCGGTAAGATAGCAGTGTCGAAAAGAGTCATTTTCTGGTAAAATCTGCTTTTTTAAGAAATTAAAGATTTTTTTTTTTTTTTTTGGTAATTCAACATAGAGGGATAATTTTTTAATAATTGGGCTAGATTTTATCAGAACTTGAAGTCTGTCCTATTTTAGTGCGTTACCGCAGTCAAAGGCTCTGCACGGATAGCCGCGAGATCCAGTCGAGCGTCCACCTCATCGTCCAGTTCACCTACAATTGCACTGGAAAATAAATAAATTTTATTATCATTTTATTATATACCATTAGGTCAAATCTCTTTCGGGGTAAGCGTAACTTATTTGGTTCTAGTCATGTTGTACTACTAGGAATCAAGGAATTTATATGGGAAGATTGAATTAAGAATGTGAAAGGAGGGGGGAGGAACGACAAGTTTCAAATCGATCTAGAAGCCATCGCGTGCTGTTCATTCAAACATCACACTCGTCCCAGAACACAGGTAGCTAACCATTATCTCTAGAAATCTACCCAAGTGATGAGTTTAGCAAAGCCATTATGATAATAAACTAGGATTGCCAAGTCTGAAAAGTCAAAAAACCGGCATAGGGCGCGCGTCTTTCGGATCTCGTGCTCGATGGTAATCTAACCTCGCGCTCCGCGCTCGGTTATAAATTTTGCTCGCGCTACGCTCTCGGCCTTTGTGACTCCCTACAGTTGTATAAAAAGCTTGTGAAACTCAAAAGCGAAATGTCGACATCTTTACTGGATGAGTGTGAATTTCGTTTTCATTTTTATATGCTTTTTTATGAATGAAGCAAAAACTACCCGTCCTATCAAAATGCTAATCCTACCAAATTTGTAGATCTTTTTTTGGGGCACAGTTTTAGTTTATTTACATTTCCCTGTACCTTGAATAGTTTGACCAAAAAATGAATCTATCTATTTTTCACTATTTTTTGTGCGATCGAAAATGGAATTTTTGATTTTTTGAGAAAATTTAAAAAGTTGTATTCACGATCTTGTAGGGTTCCCAAGAAGAAACATTTTTTTCCCTGACTTTCTTTTCGATCTTGCGTTATTTGGCTGAAAATTCTCATCTTCTTCTATATTTTTGAATTTTGAAAATGCCACAACTCTGACAATTGTTTTTTATCAAAAAAAATCATAAGGCTAAATTGTTTCACTTGTTACCTACTTCAAGAAACCTTACTAACAATTTTTCTGAGTCTTGGAAAAAAATCACAAAAAAATTCTCAAAATGTTTCCCCTCTTTGATTTTATATCAAAAATAGCTGGTTAACGAACTCGACCTGTCTTTTTGGTCCCTCAAAATGTATGCCAAAGGGCAATCTAATCCGATCATTAT
>WSXT02201951.1:0-18636 GCA_011762715.2 Neuroterus valhalla | reverse complement strand
GGCGGAATAGTTCCGACCATGGCAGTGGCAGTCACGGGTGAGCTACGATCCGGTCAAAATTTGCCTAGAATTCGGCCACGTAGTTTATGGACGACCCCTAAAGATGCTGTCCATTTATTTCATCAAATAATGAATAAAGCTTATCAAATTTTCGGAAAAAGTTATAAAAATGAGGAAACTCTCTTGCCATTCTACTGAATATTCTCTCACAAAATGAGCGATCCGATGAGTGAAGAGACTTAAGTGACCCCCTTCGGAAACTTGATTTTCGAATAAAACAATATAAAATTTACTCCAAGTTCCTATTTTTTGAGCAACACAATATTTTCAATGGCAAAAATCTACACTATTAATTCAACTTGTAAAATACTTGTAGGAAATTCCTAAAAAAAGTTTTGAAGTTCGTAAGGCACGATAATACAACCTAAAATCTTATTTTAAGTGAAGATGTGTGAGTTTCATCCCTAAGTACGTTACTGCGGAAGGCAGAGAGCAAAAAGCTTCCGAGCGAATTATTTTTAGCGACGAGAGGAAAAAAGCTTTCTGCAGACAAGATGCTGTTAATAGCTGACCGACTCCATTCTATTAAGAAATTCAGGGTCACTTCCGTAAATCAAAGCCAATCGTGACATCGAACTGCGACCAAAGCAAATGCGCTTTACCGGAAGTCATCTTTGATACCTGAATCGATAAAAAAAGGAAATAATAATTTTTTGGGAATGAGGCCGTCCATAAATCACGTTACCAATTTTCCGCTATTTTCCATACCCCTTTGCTAACAACCGTACGTTAAGAATTGTATTAAAAACATAATAGTTCAAATTTCAGGCTAAAAAGACGAATTTCTTCAAGCACAGTTAATTCTTCAACAATAAAGTTACTTTCCAATCAAGGAAGATAAATTTTGAATCCAAAAGGACGTATTTCAAAAGCAAGAGTTGAATTTTTGACTATAAAATATGCATTTGAAAAAGTTGTTCAATTTTCAACAAAAGGGTTAAGTTTTTAAGCTAAGAAGGCGCTTTACGTACTTTAGGGTACTTGAGGAAAAACTTGACTTGAAAAGCCAAAATAGGTTAATATTTAACAATGAAGTTTTTTGATAAAAAAAAAGACGTACTTCCGACCAAATATTTGAATTTACAACTAATCAAGATAACTTTTTAGCCAAAAAATAACATTTTTTAAACAAAATTGTTGAATCATTAACTGAATAGATGAATTTTCAAATAAGATCAGCTTTATACCTAATAAGATGAATTTCCTAACAATTAGTTGAATTTTAGGTTCATAAAGGATACATTTTTAATGAAACAATGGAATAGTTCAATAAAATACATTAATTGAAATGGACGATTTTTTAAAAAAGTTGTTCAACTCTAAACCAAATGGTAAAATTTAAATTTTAACCAAAATTTTCAAATTTACAAACCAAAATTTCAATTTCCAAATGAAGATATGAATTTTCAACAGAGTGGTAAAATATTTAACCAAGAAGAATAACTTCCAACAAAAATGACGATTTTTCAACAATATACATTAACTTCCAACCACATAGTTGAATTTTGAATTGAAAAAGGTTAATTTTTAAACATAAATGGATATTTAAATTTTCGATGGAAAAAATCAATTTTCAACCCCAAATGTAACGAACTCTCAACATAATAATTAAATTTTTAATCAAAGAGATGTAACTTCAACCCAAAAAGAAGAATTTTCAATAAAATAGTTCAACCCGCAACAAAAATAGATCAATTATCAAACGAACAATTGTATTTTCAACCAAAAAGTATGAATCTTCGACCAACTTAGAAGATTAATTTTTTATCAAAAAATGAAAAAATTGAATTTTCTATTGAGAAAATTTATTCTCAACCATAAATGAAACGAATTTTTATTCAAACACTGGAATTTTCGACCAAAAAGATGAACTCCGGAACGCAAATATAACATTCGAATTTGCAACCAAAAAAAATGTACTTTCAACCAAAAAAAGTTGGATTTTTACGATTAAATTCTATTGAACCGGTATTCTTCAGATTATAAAAGGAAAGAAAAGTGATTGGATATCATTTTTGAAATATGACGCTACTCTGGTTTATGGCGAGAACAAATTTATAATTTCAAAAGTTTTGAATAATTTTTCTGATTAAAAGAAATAAAGACCCGGGGTGAATCATATCGCACGAAACCAAAATACTAAAAATAGAAATAAATTCCTTCAAGAAAGATGTAGATAATCTATCTTACGACAAGGCAAGTAAATTATTAAGGACGTTTATTCAAGCTTCAGTATTGAAAATAAATTTGAAAGTTATTCAAGAAAATGGATATTACGAATTTTAGTAAACATTAAGTTATAACCTCCAAATTTAATTACCTCAAAGAACTCAAAAAGGAGGCCACATCCAGATACATCTTCTTATAAACATAATAATTCATTCATCGGAATAATAAGCATAAATAGTCCTCTAAAAATTGGAGGAAAAAACTAAATTTCTATTTTTACCTGAAATTCCCAAAATTGGCGAGGGCGTCAATAGCGACACGAAAGATCCAATTTCTTGGAAATTTTTCAGAAAAACTTGACACTTTTTCACTTTTATCATCTAGATTCCCGGACATGGAACGTCGAACACAAATTAAACCCAAAAATCCAAAGATTGCTTTTATATAACATTGAATCGTGATCTTAGGTTTCTAAGAAAACACTTGTGAGAAATGTGTGGAAATATGTCAAATATGCGAAAGGCCGAGAGTGTCAGAGAGAGTGCGTCACTGAACAGGGCCGTAGTGGGATCTGAATTTTAATTTACTATTGTGCATTGCCATCAAAATTAGTTCAACATTCCATATTATTCTGCACATCAATACTACTTGCGCCATTGATCGGAGTAATTTCCGATCAAGATCATCATTTTATAGACATTTTCTAAGACTTTATCTACAAATTGAAATTCAAGGCGTTGAATCTTAACTTTTCAAATTTGAAGCTTGGAATTACGAAAATTGTTCCAAGTAAGAAAATAAGTTTGGAAAATGAAAAATATTGAAAGAAAGACATTCTCGTACACATAAAATATTGATATATTTTAGAAATATTGAGCAAAGACAAATATCTTTGCGCACGGCACTGTTATAATGAGTGAATTTGTTACTAGAGGGCGCTTGCATTGAGAATACATTCAGATTGGTTTTGTTTGTGTGGTTTGTGACTCCAAATAAAATTTGGGGGTTTTTGTGTGTTTGCACGTGTTTTTTTCCGAAGTAGTAATTCTCTAAGGAAAAAAATGATTCCTGTACGTCCTGCTGTAACAGGTAAGGAAATATTTGTCTATTTTTCGCCTTGTGTTCATGCAAATTTTGATATTCTTTATTAACCGAGGAACATAACCTACAAACAGAAAATAAAAATATTTTGGAAATTAAGGTGTTTTTTGTCCTTATTTGTTGTTTTTTCATTTTAATTTGAAGGGGAAAATATTTGTTGATATTATATGTGAATTAAAAATGCTTACTTATTCTAAGAAACAATTAAATTGCCAGTACGAAATCTTAACAATTCTATTTCATAGGACACACAATTATTGTAAATTAGAATTGAATTGTTCAATGATTCTACATCTAGGACTAAGAATAAAGTATTCCATAGTATGCCTTGACTTTTTTGTGATTCAATTTTTGTCCGAAGAAAGTCTTCAAGTGGTAAGAAATTTAATACCTTTTTGATTCAGTATTCGAAGTTTTATCAAATTTGTTTGGAATAATGGAAAGCTATTTTTATCAGATATTATAAGAAATTCATGTCGTTAAGAAATAAAATCTGGAAAATATTATTTCTTGAACAAGGAGTTTCAATTTATTTTCCTTATTGCAGATAATCCATTGGCGTTATCATGGCACGACAGTGCTTGGATACCAATACTAAATCCAACAAATATAATGGATTACTTCGCAGAGAGAACTAATCCTTTCTACGATCGTACTTGCAATAATGAAACCATCAAAATGCAGCGTCTTGGGCCAGAGCATTTAAAGTAAGATGCAAATTTGTAAATAATATCTCATTTGAAAATTTTCCTTACACCAATTGAAATTCCGGAAATGCAATAACCGAATATTGGAACCTCTCCAGAGAAGAGTTTAATTTCAAAATGGTAGGAATTGAAATTATGTAATTTCTGATTCTAAGCGTTCAAACTCAAATAATTTCAAATCACAATTCTGGGAAATAAGACTTTTCCAGATGGAGTAGTTTCAAATTATTTTGAATTTATGAAGTGTTTGGAAAGAAACATTTTTCAGCTTAAAGCGTTCAAAATTTGAGAATATGACTTAGATTGAAATTTAGGAAATAAAACTAAAAAATTGTATAAATCAGAACATTCTAAATTAATTATGGAATTATGGAGCATTGAATAATTTAAAATAATTATTTTTCAATTTTCAAAAATTTCAGATCAAAATTTCATAAAAAACAATTTCAAATTGGGAGAATGGATTCTTGAATAAAAATCGTTCACAATCGAATAATTTTATATTGGAAATCCCGAATCGAGAGGTTTTCAAATCTATCAGAATTTTCAGCCCTAAGTTTGAAAATAGATATTAATTATGCATTCAAAGTCTTTCAATTTGAAATTGAATCAGTTTTAATCAGTATATGTCAAATGTAAATATTTCTAAATTTACCTCTGAATCATAACATTTCGAAAAAAACTTTATTCAAGAACGTTCCAGATTGTATAACCTCATACAAGGGAAGAGAATAATTTACATTACAATTGAAAATTTGAAATTTTCTTTGAATCACTAATTACATGATATAAATTCCTATCATTTTGAAATTATACTTTCTTCAAAAATGTTCAATTTTGGAATCAAATATTGATATACTGCGAAATCATTCATTTTTTAACTCTTTCTTTTAGAAAATATTCAATTTAAAACCCCCCGGAATTAAAATTATTTAACTGAAAAAAATCGTAGATTTTAATTCTCGAATATTTAACTTGAAACTATTCACAATTCGAAATATTGTAAAATCATGAGCATTGTGTTATTGTTTTATGCGAAAAGCCAACTTGAGATTTTTAGGAGATATTTGTTGTTCATTTTACAAAAAAAGCGTAAAATTCAACTGCCCTGAAAGCGAGGTTACGAAAAATTTCCCGTCCTAACTAACCTAATAACTAACGGGATTTAAATTTATTTCAAGTTTTTATAGAGATTACACCGGATTTCATGAAGCCTTCGAGGATTTTAAATATTTGAACATTCCTAAAGGAATTTCATAGAATACTAGAAATCCAAAATTGTTGCACGGGTTTTTCACACATTCTAAGGATGGCACAATATTCGTTATTTTGAAGATTTCGATAAATCTCTCGAGATTCCAATTATTTCAAGGAGTTTCTACGGTATTCATAAAACTTCAAGGGATTAAATGGTCTTTAAAAATATTTAAGGGATCATAGGATTTCAAAAGAAATTAAAAGATTTCATGAGAAAAATTGCTGTTAAAATTATATTTACAATAATTCAACATTTGAATTTCTCTTTATCTTTCAACAATCTAACAGGATTACGAAATTCTTGGAAAGCAGGAAAAAAAACCTAACGATCATATTTTTACGACTCTGAATTTGAAAGAAAATGGAGAAAGAGAGACGAGAGCTTCTAGCATTAGGATATTCTAAAATATTTTTAGGAATTTCAGAGACTATAAAATATTTCAAGGGATTGCGAAAGGCTTTATTATATTTTATGGGATTTTAAAGAGTTTCAAAGGTTTTATTATTCTTGAAGGAATTTTGAAAGATATTGCATATTTCAAAATGTTTTTCGGGATCTTACTCGTATTTTGTGAGTGGAATTACTAGAGATCCAACCAAATTTTCGGGCTTTCATAAATTTCAAGGATTTTAAAGAGTATTAAGGTATTTTAGGAGTATCATTATTGAGAGTATTTTTGAGGGTATTGAAAAAGATTCCGAAGAAATGAACGATATTTCAATTATTACTTGAAGGGGTTTCAATGAATTTCGTATGATTTCAGAAAATTCTGGAGAGTTTCAAATAGGTTTCCAAGATATAAATTATATTTTATAGATTCAAATTAATATGTTTTCTTTAATTTTACAGGAGTTTGACTGGAATTGAATACATGCTTCTACACGTTCAGGAGCCAATTTTATACGTAATTAGAAAGCAGCATCGCCATGGCCCAGGTCCGAGTGAGGCTACACCATTAGCAGATTATTATATTATTGCTGGTGTTGTTTATCAGGCTCCAGATTTAGCATCAGTCATTAATTCAAGGCTGGTAAGAATTCTTGTGAATTTTCATTTTACATCTACCTTCCGATTGAATGCCGTTTGTTTCAATTTTGCGACCGAATATACTCTCAATCATCCGATTTTATTCTGCCAATGAATCCATTAATACTAAAATGGGAAAAAATATTTATTGCAATTTTGAACGGAAATTCATTATGTCCATATAAAAGAAAATGGATGACATTTGGATAAAAACGAATATTCAAGTTTTTCAGTGTGAAAAAGAGAGTATTTTGTCTTGAAAAAAAGGAAAAAGTTGGTATAAAATTTTGATCCTGTATCCTTTGAAAATACTAAATTTCAACGTCATTTTTGGAATACAGGCAATGAAGAGTTTTTGCGCGCTTCCAATTCCTCAAATTTCAGGTTAATATGAATGTATGAATTTCAAAAAAACAGATAAATTTTTTGATCAAAAGGATTGATTTTCTACCATAAAAGACAAACTTATCTCTCTGGTTGAAAAATTTACTATTATTTTTCCACCAGAGAGAGAAAGTTTCAACGAAGATGAAGTATCCTTAAAAAAAATCAAATTCCAACGAACTAAACCAAGTCCAAGCCTGTAGTTAAATTTTCAACCAAACAAGGTTTTTCAGCCAATGAAACAAGAAATTTCAACCAAATTGTTGAATTTTTAAACCGAAACGGATTTTTATAACAAAAATGGAGTAATTAAATCTATACCTGAAAAAAAATTCAACAAAGTAGTAAAATTTTAACTAAAGGAATGAAGCTTCAAAATAATAGTTAATTCAACAGGGTGGCGACTTGACCGGGAAAGATCGGGAATTTTATTGACCGGGAAAAAACCAGGAAATGACAGGGAATTTAATTGAAAAACCGGGAATTTACTTTACTCAACCTAGACTATCAAAAATTCTACCGAAAAATACGTGAAATGACCGCTTCCTTTTTATGAATCAGAAAGATATCTCATAATTTGATTCAAAGAATGTAACGTTCCTTTAATCTGATACTCAAAATATTTGAATGTATCTATACGTCATGAGAGGAATAATTTTTATTTTTTCCATCATAAGAAAAACGTTCTGAAAAATGTTCGCTCTGTGCGATTCTTTTAACTGACTCAAATTTGATCATCTAATTGATGATAGCCCAAACACACAGAAAAAATTATTTTATAACTTAAAAAAAAAATGAATTTATTACGTTTTATTTGCGTTTTCTCATTTATCTGACCTGGGACAGGAAATTTCAGAAAATAATTATAGTTTTTTCTTGAGGGCAGGGAGTTTCATTGAAGAAGTATAATTTCACTTGGAACAGGAAATTTTTCACATGGAACATGAACTTTTCAAACTAATTATAATTCGGATTTAGAAGAGAAGAATTTTAAAAATTGTTCCTTTTATCTGAAATTCCTCGCGATTTTAAAGTTTCATCTCCTTAATTTTAAATGAATGAAGTACTTCAAGCAGCCTTTAGAGTAGAAGTAGTATTCCAAAGAAGAAATATTTCTGAATTATGAAAGAAAGCTTGTTTACATTGTTAAATGCAAATCAGGGGTATGTCACGCCACTCATTGTATCCTATTGACAGTTGGTTCCCAACTTGACTCAGTGGGCAATATCAAATCAACAAAAATGGCTCGTCAGTAGTACATAAGTAGTTTGACATTTTATTGAATTTATTCACGTGACATTTTTTTAATTTAAATTATAGGAAGTTATATAAGTTATAATAAACTGTGATCTGTGATCAAAGTGTATTGCGCAAATAGTGATTTATCATAATATGTTACAAGAATCAAAAATATGAACTATGGGAGGACATCGTTGCATTTTATTAAATTGCAAATCAAATTACAAACAGAAGGCCGAAAAAATCATTGACTGGGAAAAATCCGGGAAATGATGAGGAATTCAATAAAAAAACTATGAAGTTATTTGACTCAGCCCAGAAAATTAAGAGTTTCACCGTAAAAATACGAATTATCTGCTTACAAATTAAAAAGAGATTTTATATTCCATTGAAAGAATATACATTCCTTTAGTCTGATTCTAAAACGTGTTGAATATATCTTTACTTTAGAAGAAACAGAATTTTAACTTTTTTATTATATAAAAAACCTTTTGAAAATTTTTGGCTCTGTGATTTTTTTGAGCTAACTCAAGTTTGATAATCGAATTGATGATAGCTCGAGCATATGAAAGAATTTTCTTTATTTTTCCAGAAAAATGTATTTACCTTGTTTTATTTGCATTCTTCGCATTTATATGACTTGAAACAGGGAGTTTAAAAAAATGATTATTGTTTTTATTTAGAGGCAGGAAGTTTCAGAAAAGAAATATAAACCCACTTGGAAAATGGAGTTTTGTAAATGGAACGGGAACTTTTTAAAATAATTAGAATTTTTATTTAGGAGGGAGGAATTTTTAAAAATCGCTCTTAATTTGTTTATTGCGAATTCATCCTTTTTTAGTTGAAAAATCAACAACTTGGTTGAATGATAAACTGTTGTTGGAAATTAAATTTTTTGGTTGAGGGTTCACAATTCTAATTCAAAATTTACCTCCGGTATCTTTAAAAATTTATACACTTTGAGGAGAATTCGTATTTTTCGTCGAAAATTAATGTTTTTGGCATAAAATACATCTATTCCACTTAAAGATTCATAATTTCACCTATAAATTTATCAGTCTGGTTGAAAATAATTTTATCAACTGAAAATTCAACCATTTGAATGAAAATTTGTCTTTTTGAATTGGAAATTAAATTGTTCCGTTGAAAATTCACAGATTTGATTGAGAAACCTATTTTTTGGTGGAAATTTTTCTTTCTTCGAAAGTTAATTCTCTTGTTTCAAAATTCTTCTTTACGATTAACAATTCAAGTTATACAGTTAAATATTTTTCATTTCAGTTGAAACGACATCTTGTTGAAAACACTTATGTTTGTTAAAATATTAATTTTTCAAATCAAATTGTTACTTTTCCATTCCTGGTTAAAGATGATTATTTTTATATTCAAAAATTCAACTATTTTGTTGTAAAATTGTATTTTTTGGTTGAAAATTGATATATAGCAAAATTTTAATTATCTCAGTTGAAAATTCGTCTTTCTCAATTAAAATTCAACTATTAAAATTAAAAATTGGCCGTTTTTTTGTTTGAAAATGTAAGAACTGGTTTTAAAGTTAGGTTTCATTTTGTTGAAATTTGTTTTTTTTTCGTTAAAAGCAATTTTTTAAACTAAAAATTTAACTTATCCAAATTGAAAATGTCAAAGTTGTTGTTAAAAATCAACAGCTGTTGGTAAAATAGCTGTTGGTTGAACATCAATTTTTTCCAGTATTCAAATTTTTGTTTCTGTTTAAAAATTCAACTCTTTTAGTTGAAGATTCTTTCTATCAGTTAAAACTCTCTTGTTTGGTTTGAAATTGGTTTTTCAAACTGAAAAAGTTACTGCTCCATTCATGATTTGAAATTTAACGGTTCCAGTTGAAGATTCATAATGCTGTTTGGGAATTAATCGCTTTGACCGGAAAATCAGCTATCTTGCTTAAAATCAGTTTTTCTTTGTTATCGTTGATTGATTTTTGTCAATTGTCACTTGAATTGTTCCAATTTTAGTGAAGAAATGATATGCTTCTGGGGGAAGTTTAAAATTCTTTTCATAATTAATTAATTTTGCAATGTTTGATCTGTTGTGTTAAAGAATGTTTAGAACGAACTTCATGAATTTAAATAAATCTTTGCCTTTTGCGACAAATATTAATATGTTACTCTTAGTTGACCGAGGAAAACCGGGAGAAACCGGAAAATGACCGGAAATTTGAAATTGTACGCCAAATCGCCACCCTGATCCTGATCTGGTCATTTCGATAAAATTAGAAGATATTGTTCTATTCTCGTTTGATATTCAAATCAACAATTGAGCGAAAGGCGATCAGCGCCACAGTTTCACAATTCTTTCGCAGAGACAAGTTGGGAACTATAATCATAATAATCGTGACAGCCTCCTGTTGCAAATTCATCCTTTTTGGGTTAGAAAATCAACTACTTGTATGAAATTTAAACTTTTTTGTTTAAAATCAAATTTTCTTGTTAAAGTTACATTATTTCGATTCAAAATTCACCTCTGGTTGAAATTGTAACCACTTTGTTAAGAATCAATTTATCCTTTTTTACTGAAAATTCAAGTACTTAGTTGAACATTGATTTTTGAATATGAAAATTAAACCATTTCTTCAAGAATTCCGGTATTTCATGGAAAATTCGCCTTTTTTGTAGAAAATTAGTATTTATCGTTAAAAATTCATATTATTGCTTAAAATTTATCTATTCCCGTGTGAGATTCATCATTATACCTGAAGATTCATCAATCTTTTCTAGTTGAAAATTCAATAATTCGGTGAAAATTTGTCTGTTAGAATCGAAAATTCATTGAAACTCCAAATATTTTGTTGACAAATCGATTTTTTGGCGGAAAATGATCTTTTTCTTCGGAAGTTAATATTCTTCTTAAAAATTCTTCTCTTCTGTTAAAAATTCAAGTTATATAGTCAAACACTTTTAATTTCAGTCGAACATTCATCAATTTGAAAACTCTTATGTTTGGTTCTAGTTAAAGATTCATCATTCCAGTTAAAAATTCGTTTTTCTGTTTTAAAATTCAACTACTTCAGGTTAAAACTTACCAATTTATCTGATTTTTCACCATTTATGGTAAAAATGTAATAATTTGTTTGAAAGTTCGTTTTTTTGTTGTTTAAAGTTATTCTTTTTTGTTGAAATTAGTTTTTTTTTTTTTGAGAATTTATCTTTTTCTGTTAAAGTTAATTTATCTGTTTGAAAACTCAATTCCTTTAGTTGAAGATCCCTTGCTTTAGTATAAAAATCTTAGGCTTTGTTTGAAATTGGGTTTTAAATAAAAAATGTTACTTTTCTATTTTCGGTTGAAAATAATTATTTTTTGAGTTCGAAATTCGACTATTTTGTTGAAACATTGTATTTTTCCTTGGAAAATTACTCTTTATATTTGAAAATTAATCTCCTTGTTCGAATATTCACATTCATGGTTGAAAATTGAAGTGTTCAGATTGAGTATTTATCTTTTTAGTTGAAAATTCATCTTCTTGGTCTAAAATTTAACTGTTCTGGTTAAAGATTTATAATGTTTTTCATTTTTCGTTTAAAAATTATATTTTTTTGTTGGAAATTTGGGTATTCTTTTCAAAATTGATCTATTTTGCAATGTTTGATCTGTTGCCTTAAAGGCAGAAGCAGAAAAAATCCCAAAAACAAAATACAAAACGGTTGAATTCTCGATAAAAAGAATGAATCTCCAACATAACTGTTGAATTTACAGCTAAATGAGATCAATTTTTGACCAAAGATGAGATAAGTAAATTTTCATCTGAAAAAATTATTTCAAGAAGGGAAGAACAAAGTACTAATGAAATAATTAAATTTTCAACCCAAATGATGGATTCGGGACAATATTTCTCACATAAAAATATTGTTTTCAACAAAGGTGTTGAATTTTCTACGAAATTAGTTGAATTTTGCAACATAAGAGTTAAATTTTCTATCGAAAAATATTCTTTTCTTAGACAGAAAAAAAGTTCATCCATATTGTTACGTTATGCTGAAAAAATATTTTTCTTTGAAAAAATGGTTAAATTTTCAACTGAAAACAAATATTTCGGAACAAAAAATGTAATTGTTTATATTTCAGCAAACGAATTTCTCAATTTCAAATCGAAAATGGTAGAAATCAATGACGAAAGACGAATTTTTCAAAAAATTGTCTAACCCTCAACCAAGAAAGTTGTCAACTGAATGATTGGGTTTTCCGGCAGAATAGTTGGATTTAAAACCCAGAAAGACAAATCATTAAAAAAAAAATCAATTTTGAAAAAAGACGATTTCTCAATTAGAAATATAGTAAAATTTTCAACCAAAAAGAGTTCACCAAAAGTAGTTGGATTTTTTTATTAGGCTCTATTAATTCGGTACGTATTTGAATCGGAAAACAAGAAAAGATGGAAAAGTGGAAAGAACTGTCAAATCTGTGATAAATAAATAGGAATCTCGATCATTTCTGGATTCAACCTTGATAGTTTGAATGAACATTGAAGTTCATTCTCGAAACTTTCAAAATATTTGCTTGGAAAGCTGGAAGTTTTTGGTACAAAATAAAATAAAACGAAATAAGTGGAATTAAATCGAAAAGTATCTGTTATCTAATTTCAGTGGAGAATTAACGATCTATTTTGATTTTCAGTTTTTTAGTTTTGTATTTGAATACTAAAGTATGATATTTTGAAATTTCAGTTCAATATTTTGATATTTTTTAACGACTTTTTTGTCTTGTTTTTCTTCTTATAAACGTAGATGTTTCGAAGCTGTCTTCCTTTTTTCAGTTATCAACCGTCCATCATTTGCAATCCGCGTTCGATGAAGTTAGTTCCTGTTCAAGATATCATCCCAATAAAGGATATTCTTGGGACTTCAAAAACGGAAAACCAGTCACAGCCAAAAAAGAAACTGTCGTGAGGGAAGAGCCCAGTTCCATATTTCAGCGCCAGAGAGTCGATATGTTATTAGCTGAATTGATCAGGAAGTTCCCAATTCCTGTACCGAAACCAGTCCAACCCGCTGTGGAACCTGGTATGAATTTTTGAAAATTTCATTCCAATACATTTTCTGCATTCTGTTCATTTCTGCATGTAAAAGGAAAAGACAAAATCATTTTCAGAGGTCGCAGTGGTTCAGTTGTTCAATTTTAATTGAGAATACATCTATTTGGTTTAAAATTACACTGTTATGTTGACCGATGTTGAGAAGGAAATCTTTTTCGTTGAATATCAACTGTTATATTCTTCGTTCAGAATTGGTATCTCTTGTTAGAAATTTCGCCTTTATTGGTTAATAATGCGAATGTTTGGTTAAGAATCCATCTTTTTTCATTAAATTTTTTTTTTTTTTTTTTTTTGGGAAATTTCAACATTTTGTTTGGAGGTAATCCTTTTTGATAAAATTTGTCCTTTCGGTTTTAAAATGTAACTTTTTTGGTATAAAATTCTACTTTCAGGTTGAAAATGTACTTTTTTTTTTAAAATAATATTTTTGTGTTCAAATTTCAACTGTTTTGTAGAAAATTTGTCTTTGTGGTATTTTTATTCAAAATATTATAAGTTTGAAGAACTTCGAATAAAATACAATATAGCAAATACAGAAGCCGTTGAAGAAATATTTTTAATTGGTAAAATTAAGAAGGATCTCTTTTGAAGCGCTTTTTTTCCTGATTTCTCTGATTTCTGTTCGTGATTCTCAAAAAATTAATCGAAACTTTATGAAAAAAAAAGGAGGCAATTGGGTTGAAATTCTCGTTTGTAGGTGCTGCAGGGGATTTTTCAAATTTGAGGGGAAAAATTGGGGAAAGTATTTATACTGGTGACATCGAAAATCGGGAATTTATTTCAAAATTGAAACCTGGAAAAATACGGGAGAATACTGGGAATTCATGAAAAAATGCGGGAAATCTGTGGGTATAAATTTGAATTTATTAGAAATTTCTATATTCTGATAAAATTATTATACGAAACAGGAAATTTTCGAAGAGATATCTGTCATGCTGAATTTGGAAAGGGAATTTTCTTATAGAATTATTATATTTCTAACTTGGCACTGGCAATTTTCGAAGAGAATAACTTTTAGTTGGTTCCGAATATTTTCCAAAAAAGCTATAATTCCGAGTTCAACCTTGATTAAAAAAAGAGGTATAATGAGGTATTATTCCTAATGGGATCAAAGACTTTGGATGAAATGTTCGAGAATAATTATAAAAAATCATCCTTCTGATAGACACTCTGATTTTTGCATGAAAAAAAAAGATATCGTATTCAAACTTTTAGGTAGGCTTCTAAAACCGGGATTTCCCGAAATATTGTAACCTCCTTGATTTCCCTACCAACACAACATTAAAAAAAAATAGTTTCCGAATTTTTGAACTTTTGAAATTGATCCATAAAATATTTTCTTTTGCAGTTGTGGAAGTTAAGCAAGAAGTAAAAACCGAAAATAAGAAGGACATGAAACCGCCACCAGAGAAGAAACCGAGGATCAGTTAGTGAATAGTGATTTTAAATGAACAATGAATGCAATTGAGTCTCCGTTTATGATGTGAGTGATAATGTAAATATTTTTTATAAATTATAGGTTCTATTATATATTTATAAGTTGCTAAACTTTTCCTACATTTGCGCTCTAGAAACTTTTTCGATCTCGTTTTAACGGATTATTGAAGCAAATTTTTTTTTCTCGACTATAATACATTCCTTAAAATGTAAAGAATATCTTTATATATATAATGCACCATGAGATAAAACCTTCAACCTACTTGTATTCAGGAGCAGAAAAACTTTTTGCAACAACCTCTTTCTTTTGCAATAAGGACAATCAGGAACGTCCTCCAACTCGAAAGAAGGATTCGCTTTTTCCTTTTACCAATCCATTTTTCGTATTTACAGGGTGGCGACTTGACCGGGAAACCGGGAATTCAATTTCAAAACCGGGAAATTATTTGACCTAACCTAGACGTTTCAACATTTTACCGTGAAAATACTAGAAATGACCTTCAGTCTGATTCTGACAATTTTTAAATACATCGAAACTTTATATTGCTCGGTGAGATTTTTTTTAGCTGACTCAAGTTTGATAATCAAATTGATGGTAGCCCAAACATACAGAAAGAATTATGTTCCCAATTTTTTCAAAAGAAATGTATTTATCACATTTTATTTGCTTTCTCCTCATTTATCTGCCTTAGGACAGGGAATTTCAGGAAATAATTATAGTTTTTTTTTTAGGACAGGGAGTTTTCGTAAAGATATATAATTTCACTTAGAATAGGGAATGTTTTACCTGGAACGAGGAAATTAGGAAAATTGCTCTTCCAATTTAAAATTCGTCAAAATTTGAATGTCTCCTCTTCATAATTTCAAATAAAGAAAGTACTTCAAGCGGTTTTTAGAGTAGAAGTAGAAGTAGTATTTCGAATGAGAAATATTTCTAAATTATAATAGCGAACTTGTTTACATTGTTTATTGCGAATTCATCCTGTTTTAGTTGAAAAATCAACTACTTGGTTGGAACTTGAATTCTTTTGTTGCAAATTACACTTTTTTGTTGAAGGTGCATTATTTTAATTTATAATACACCTCTGATTGAAAGTGTGACTACTTCGTTAAGAATCAATTTATCTTTTGTAGAAAATTAATCTTTATGGTTGAAAATTCACCTTTTTCGCATGAAATACACTTATTCCAGTTGAAGATTCATAATTTTACATGAGAATTCATCAGTTTGGTTGAGAATAAATTTCTCTAACTGGAAATTTAATAGTTTCATCCTTAGGGGAAAATGATCTTTTATAGTTCAACATTCTATTTGGATGAAAATTTGTTTTCATGGATTGATTAATTATTTCGTTAAAATTCACATATTTCAATGAAAAATGGATTTTTTTGTATAAAATCATCTTTTTCTTCGAAATTTACTGTTTCTGGTTCTTGTTATTTTATACGGTTAACAATCCAAGTTGAACAGTTGAATATTTTTCATATCAGTCGAAAATTCATCTGGTTGTAAACTCTTATGTTTGATTCAAAATCATTTTTAAGCCAAAAATGTTACTTTTCTATTTTTGGTAATAATGATCATCTCTATAGTTCAAAATCCAACCATTTTGTTGAAAATTGTATTTTTTGGTTGAAAATTAATTTTTGGTCAAAATTTCAAATATTCTAGTGGAGGGTCCATCATTTCAGGTGAGAACTCGTCTTCCTGATTTGAAATTCAACTGCTACAGTTAAACATTTACAACTTTATTTGAAGATTTATCATTTTGCTTGAAAATCGATTTGTTTGAAAGTTATTTTTTTTTATACGAGGTAATTTTTTTTTTGTCATAAGTAATATTTTTCAACTGAAAATTCAACTTATTCCAATTGAAAATTCCATAGTAGTAGTTGAAAACTCATCTGTTTGGTTAAATTTAAAATTTGATTATTAAAATTTTGGTTGACAATCATTGATCTTGATTCCACAAAAAATTAATTCAGCTGTTTGAGAATTTAACTCTTTCAGTTGATGATTCCTTGTTTCAGTTGCAAACTCTCATGTTTGGTATAAAATTGTGTTATTAAATTTGATTTATGTTACTGTTCCATTTTCGGTTGAAAACAACTATTTTTTCGGTTCAAAATTCAACTATTTTGTTTAAATATTGTATTTTTTGGTGGAAAATTCATCTTTCTATTTGACAATTAATATCCTTGTTTGAATATTCACCTTCATGGTTGAAAATTGAAGTGCTCTAGCTAAATATTAATCATTTTAGTTGAAAATTCATCTTCTTGGTTTGCAATTTGAACTGTTCCAGTTGAAGATTCATAATGTTATTTGAAAATTTATCACTTTGGTTGGAAAATGAACTAGTTTGTTGGAAATCCATTTTTTTTTTGTTCTCGCAGATTGATTTTGTACGTTCCATTGTTGCAACTTTTGTAAAAAAAAATTATACTTTTTCGTGGAAAATTTGAGTATTTTTTTCAAAATTGATTTAATTTTGCAATTCTTGATCTGTTTTGTTAAATGATGTTTAGAATGAATGTCAAGAATTATTGAAATGAATGTTTGCATTATGCGACAAATATAAATATGTTAATTTTAGTGGACCGGGAAAATTGAAAAACTTGACCGGGAAAAACCGGGCATCCAAATGGCGTTTGTTTTCTAAATCGAGGATATTTGGACGGTTTACAACTACAGGAACCTTTTTTTCGTACTAGAAAGAAAGCGAAACTGGTTTTAAAACTTTGTTGACAACACGTATGAATTTATCATATTTTTCTAGATGAGAAGAGGACTTTTTGAAAATTTAACAAATAATTAATTAATTAATTTGTGACCTTAATTTGCCAAAAAGAATCTGTTCTTGAAAAATAAAACAAAACAGACCTTCGTGGGCCAATTCAGATAATTGGTTTTCAATATTTGTTATGACATGTTTCAATTGAGGTTAATTGATAATTTCTAAAGGTATAGTTTTTACGATGATGTGTGTGCGACCCTCTTTTATTAGAGAATTGGATGAAATAGTCAATGATGTCCAATCAACAAGCGACGAATTTCGAAGTCAAATTTTGCATGTCAAGTGTCAAGTGACGAAACTTGTTCGCATGCAAATCCAAAAGTTCAAAGACAGAAAAGTACTTAAGAATATCAAATTTTACATTATTAAAACTTGTGTTTTCGATTTCTTCAATAAGAGATTTGTACACTGAGGTGAAGTATGTAACTAAATCTTTCAAATAAGCAACATATTAGTTGCTTATTTGAACTTTTTTTAAGTTACACCTGAAATGTAGTTCACAAGTCTCTTTAAAGAAAATCGATTTTATTGCGTTTTGCTATTATTTTTTCATTTTTACTATTCAAATGGCGGCGGCCGACCGCCAGGGATTTATTGCTCAATTAGGAAAATATTCCAGTTTTTCTTCCACCCTGGGAGACAAAATTTCCGAAAATCTGTATAAACACTTTCGGGAAGGATAGAAAAACAAATTTCATAGTTTATTATTCATTTTTATTCCACAAATTAATTTTCAATCGTAAATGAAATTTTGTTGGAAGGTCATTTTTCTTTTCGTTAAAAATTTCATTATGTATTTGGTTTAAAAGACTACAACTTTGATAGAAATTCAATTTTTGGGGTTTCTTGCTTCGCAATGTTATTTTTTTGGTCTACTGGTATGTATTAATAATATAGAATTATTAATTAATTTTAATTCTGTGAAAACATTAATGAATTATTCTATATTATTAACACATACCAGTAGACAAAAAAATCACATCGCGAAACAATTATCTTATCCCTGGTAAAAAACTTGACTATCGGAAATCTAAATTAACTTTTTTGTTCAAATTTCCTTCCTTGGTAATTCAAAAATAGATGTTTGTGGTTGAAAAAGCAACTTTTTGATTACACATTCATTTCTGAGCTTGAAGATTCATCATTTTATTCAAAAATGTATTCTTTTGGTTGGAAATTTAATTATTTTATCCAAAATTCTTGTTTTTTTCTCTGGTGAAAATTTGTTTCCAACTAGAAATAAAACTATTTCATTTCTGGTTTAGAATGGATCTTTTTTAACTCGGAAATCGATGTATTTTGTTGGAAAATCGTCTTTTTTTTGTGAAAAATTGAATGCGAAATATTCTATTTGTGTTTGAGAATTGATCTTTTTAAAGTCGAAATTCAATT